>PVJA010000686.1:27482-155697 GCA_004027025.1 Myocastor coypus
TGAATTAAAAAAAAAAAAAAAGCAAGGGCCATAGAGATAGCTCAGTAGCATAAATACCTGCCAGGAAAGCACAAGATCCTGAGTTTGATCCCTGGTACTGGGAAGGAAGGGAGGGAGGGAGGGAGGGAGGGAGGGAGGGAAATGAAAATAATGGCTAAGGCCTGGTGTATGAAGAGCACAGTCAGTATTATGTCTTCTTTTACTTGCCCCCCTCCACTATCTAATTATTCTTGCTTCTTCCTTTAAGTGAAGGAACCAGATCTTTTCCTTAGTCCTGGCAAGGCTATGGTCAGGTACATGTTCCAAGCTAAGCACCAGACCTCTTTCTTGTATCATCCAAGTCTGTCAGTGGTGACTCAAAAAAAAAAAAAAAAAATCCAAGGTGGCAACATCTGGACTTGACAACTCTAATATTTTAAATTTAGCAGAGCCCTTACTTCCTGCTCAGTGTCCGAGATCCCTTAGCAGTTCCTGGAGCCTTTGGCATGCTAATACATCACCTTTTTAAAATCATTTGCTAGTGCTGCCTTCTGTCTCTTACAACCAAGACACAGACTGCTAAGCACTCAAGAACTGTTTGTTGAAAGAGTCTCAATCTGTGATCCAATTGCTCCTCCCTCCCTTCACCTCAGCAGACTGAGCCTGTGTTCTGGCTACCAAAAATATTCCTTCTAAGACTAGAATATTTCAAAAACAAAACCAAACAACACCAAGCTTCAGGCTAGAATGCTGGTAAACACCAGACACAATACAGATTGGTCCTATTTTGTGGTTTAGTACCATTTTTATTTTGATTCGCATTACATATGAGATCAGAGATTGGAGATCCTAAAAATTACATCAAGTATCAATGCATTTATCAAATGTATTTAACCAGCATATTGACTCCACCAAAGCAAAGCCTGAACAACTGCATTATTTTAAATATCTACCTGCTATATTTCTAGCATTGTCTGTATGTTAGAGGCCACTAAATTCTGTGCATATCTGTTATTATTTAATCTTTACAGTGCCTCAAAGCTTGTATTACTACTACTGCATAATAGAGGGAATAAAGGCCCAGAAAGGAGTAGCGGGCCGCACTTTATAGAACTGATAAAAGGCGGACCTGAAACCTCAACCTCCTTTAAGAGATTGAAAAGCTTCTATGTCTAACCTAGATAGCACATTTTGGCATATAATGGTTAACCTGGGCATATAGCAAGGCACCTTTCACAGTCAGCCCAGTTTGGGGAACACAAAGAAACTTTTGGCATATCTAGGATAGCTCTCTGCTACACCTAAATTTTCCTTCTGGCAACAGATACTCCTTCTCCAACCAAGGGCATTTGCACACACCTCATGCCAGGAGATAACAGTGACACACAGCCGAAATCCTCCCCTCTAAGTTTCAACATTCTTCTCTCCTCTCCACAAAACAGACAAACTGACCTAACTCAGGGGTACACTGACTTTCATATGCTTTAAGACAGTTGCTAGATCTTCCTGCAGGCTACTTTTCCTGAGGCTACAATTCTTAATTATTTTTCATACATGCCCTAATTTCCAACTGCACAATCAAATCTGTTCCTCTCCTTCACTCCCTGTCCTAGCTGTCCTTTGCAGTCAGCAGTCCTGACATTAGGGCATTTAACCTGTGGTCCAGGCTTATCAGCCTTTCCATGTCAGACTCAGCCATATGCATGAGGGGTAGGAATACTTAAAAGGGGGCAAAAATTAAAAGGCTTCTCTAAAGCGCAGGGTGTTGGTGCTCACCTTTAATCCCAGGAGGCTGAGGTGGGAGGATTACTATGAGTTTAAGACCAGCCTGGGCTACAAAGTGAGCTCCAGAACTGCATAGCCTGTCTCAAAAAGACAAAAATTGGGGCTGGTGAGATGCTCAGTGGTCTAAAGCACATGCTTAGGCAAGCTTAGGCAGCCGCAGGGGCGGCAGTTCAATCCCAGGCACCACATGCTGCGCCAGCCCCACCCTCAGGGCAGGCTGAGCCAGCCATTTAAAAAAAAGACAAAAATTGCAAAACAACAAATATTATAACTTGATTTTTTTTTTCAAAAAATTAACAAACTGCAAGTATCTATTAATAAAGGTCTTAATTATCTGTGAATAATTAATAATAATAGTAATAGGCCATTCTAGAATATGAGGAATACCCTTGATTCTCAAGGGAAATATTTGATTCAGTGATTCTGTTCCAAAGCCGGTCTACTGGTAGCCCCAAGCACTCATTGGTCAGTGAAAAAAGACCATCCTTATTTGGTGCAGAGAAGTCAGTAGCCCTTCATCAGCCTCAGTGCCTTACAAAGAATGACCTAGGGACCCAGCAAAGAGGCCTCCTGAATATTCCCATTGGAGGAATGGCAAATAAAAAGGTCAAGTCTCCCCAGGAGAGGACGTCCCCCAAGGAAAGGCACCTGGCAGGGCCAAGGCCAACACCACCTTCTTGCACATTCATTCTATTCAGTACAGCCCCCACATATCTTTGATGAGCTGATTTCCATCATTCTATAGAAATCAATGATTTAGTCTTGCCCTCAAGGAGCTTCTGAAATTGTCAATGTTCCTGACATCACCAGGAAAAAAATTCAAATTAATTTGCAAAGGAGAGCTATGGCGAGGAAGAAATTATTGCCTACATAAAGCACAAAAAGAGACTGATAGAATGAGGGCAATGGAGGTGTGAATGCTGGATGTGGGCTCCAAAAATGGGGCAGGAGGAGACCTGCAGAAATTATGGGTAGGGAAAACATGGGGCCCCAGGACAAAAGCAACGATGGGCCAGCAAGGCAAGGGAAAAGGGATGCTTCTGAGCAACGTCACAACGCCACTGGAGCTGTATGTGATTAGTCTCTTATAAATGCAGATACTCATCTCTATAATTGACGCACAAGCTGTTCATGGGCAGTGCACACAACTGTGCCACAGAATGGGACCACAGCAAAGAGGCAGATGGAAGGCTTGATCTCTGCATCACAAAGGGCATCTGCTGGACGATGCTGTTAAGGGTTACTCTGAGTCAGGAGAGCATCGTAGAGAAGAGCACACGCTCTGGGCTCTAAGTCTAGCTTCACTATTCCCTAGGTGACTGATTTTGTGTAAGTTACCAGGTTCTACTTAGTCTCAAGTTATTAATTTTTGAATTAGAAAAATAATTATAATTATGTCACTGGATTAACAAATGATAGATACATGTAAAATATTTTGCAGAAAACCTAGCAAATAGCATATGTTCAGCAAAGTATCTGAACCTCCACCTCCAGCCACCCCTATTTCCTTTGTGTGAACCACTTGCATAATTTAGATATAAGCATGTGGATATAGCCACCTCCCCTCACATACAGGCACACACACACACACACACACACACACACACACACACAGGAATACTGCTATCAGTAAACAGTTACTTCTTTCAGGAAAAGTCATAATTTGTTCAAAACTCAGTAAGATAAAATCTATCAGCCATCCTAGTAAATACAGGAGGCTTGCAGGATCCCACATCTATTGTCAGCTATAGTTACTCTATCTCTACTGCTTCAGTCAGAAGCTTTGGGAGCTAGGTATCAAATGCATTTCAAGGCCCTGTTCTAAACTCCTACACAGCCTTCCTAATGGCTAAATTAATCTATGGCAACAACAATTAATAGCACTGGTCCTCTCACTTTATAGGCTCCTAAAATGAGAAGTTCCCAGAAACCCTCACAATGATGTTTCTTTTCTTTTTTTCTTTCTTTTTTTCTTTCTTTCTTTCTTTTTTTTTTTTTTTTTTTTTTTTTTTTTTTTTTTTTTTTTTTTTTTTTTTTTTTTTTTTTTTTTTTTTTTTTTTTTTTTTTGAGTAAGGAGATTCTGGTTCCTTAATCACACAAGTGGCCCATGTGTCCTCAGTTCCCTCCAGTGTCAGCCTTCAAAGTTACATCAGGCAGGCTTGGAGCTAGGTGCTCTTCCAACCCCTCTAGCTGTGGAGGAACGAGACCTGCTTTCCTTGATACTGAGCAGAGTAATCTGTTACCCTAAGAAACTAGGGAGATCCTTGGATGTCTTAGGGGCCATTTAGACCCTACTGAAGTCAGCATGAAATATTCTAGTGGAAATATTCAGAATCTTGACAGAAACTCCATGATTATAAAGCCTTTATTCACTGTAATTCATTGTGTATGTGTTTATATATATACATATATGTATATACACACATACATATGTATACTTGTTTACCTTACTAGAAAGGCACACTTTTTCATCAATAATTAAAAATATCTGTAAGAAGTCATTACCTATAGAGATTTTGGATAAATGAACCCTTAACTAGAATAGGCAATAAACCAAAATGATGCCCTTGTCAATGCAAATTAACAGGAGGGTCAAGGCAGGCTGAAGGCTGGCACAAACAGAAAATGATGTTTATAAATTGTATAAGGGCCTAGTAAGTGACATGAAGCTCATAAAAATGTGACAACAGTTGATGCAATGCCAACCAAATCATAAGGCTCCTTCTGCCCTCACAGTTTGCTCCAAAAGGGCCATCGTGATTGTGGTGGTCAGAATGGGCCATGCATAGTGACCAAGTCTTGTCAACATAAGAAAATAACCACAATTTATTTTACTTCCTTGTTTATGTTTTTCAAGTTCAGATCCTATCTTCTTCTGTGAGGAATTTTTCAGCAGTACCAAAAGCTGGCCATACTTATAAAAGCAAAAATTCCCCACAGACTAGAGAAAAGAATTAATTAACAGAAGGCCGGATACAGTATGCTCAGGGAATGGAGATGAATAAATGACCTTACAGAGCATCTGCTCTTCAATAATGACATGTCTGCTGTGCTTTAGCACCTGCAGAAATTCCTCCTAGCAAAAATCCACCATGTAGAGTTAAAGACAACATTAGCTTTCTTTGAAATCAGGGCAACTTCAGCCAGTAGGCAAGTAAGTATTCTGTGAGGAATTTTTCAGCAGCACCAAAAGCTGCTGTGGTCTAGGTCTGCCAAGGGCTGTCCTCACCCCATCAAAGGCATCTTCAAAGGAATCTGGGCATGGGAGGAGCCCAGAAGCTCCTTCACTTAGAAAACAGCCCTTGGCCAGCACTGGCGTGAGGAGCTCTGGGGCCCAGCATGGGCAGAAAGTGAGGATGAGAAAAAAAAACAAGAGAAAAGCAGAACCAGGGGAGTGGAGAGTCAAGTTGAACAGGTGAAGAGGAGAAAACAGGCAAGGAACGGAAGAGACTGAGACTTCTGGAAAGAGGCTCTAGAAAGCTAGAGAGAGGAAAATGTCAGCGTTTTGAAAGGGGCAGGAAAGAGGAAAGCTCATGAGACAATTAAGTTTAAAATTTTCTTTATGTTAATGAGCATTAAAAAATTTCTTGCACAAAAATACTGTTGGATTGAAAGCTAAAGGAAAGAGGGCAGAGAACCCACACCTTTCACTTTAAAGTGCTTTTGTAGGAAATGCCATTGGTATGTGCCAGAGGGGGAAAGGCAGAGTGGGAATGACAGGAGTTCTCTGACAGACAGTGGATGCAGGCTATAAAGCAAGGGATGATCACCCAGAACCCATGTTCCTTCCCCAGGGGGTACAAAGAAGAAATCCATGAAGCATCCATGCCCTCTTGCGGCCAGGAGGGGTAGGAAAAGTCCTTCAGCATATCCTCTGGAGCTTGGCAAGTGAGCAGACAGAGATTGAGTCTGAGGCCACTTCATACCCAACCTACTTCACTGCTGAACTCAGGGCACTGGCTGCATCTGCATCACCCTGATGCTTCTCATGAAACTACTTTGACACCTGCCAATCCATGTGCTGGGTTATGTGCTGCAGAAAGTCCCAATCCCCCATGAATCCCAGGAGAATAGGCAATTGTCTGTTGACGTCTCTAACCACTGGATGTGAAAGGAATCCTGGGTAATTCCAATCTAGTCACATGCTCTTCACATTACCTTTTCTGAGTGAAGAGCACAAGTTGTGGGCATGTACTGTCTGGCATGTTCAGGCTGTATGATCCAATCAATCCTAACAACTTCCCGGGAGGAAGCATTGGTAGCTATATCTTACATTTAAGGAGACCAAGACTCAGAGGTCAAGGGACATGATGCTCTTCATAAGGGAAGGACAAAAATCAAACTCAAAATCCCAAAGTCCTTGGTGAAAGGGGAAGATCAAAGTCTAACATGACCCAAATCAGCCCCCAGTTCTCTGAGCAGTGACAGCCAGGGTAACCTCATGCCAGTCCTCCTAGGGGAAAGAACCAATGGAGAATTTTCTTTGTTCAGATGCAGTCTGAACTCACCCACTTCGGGCCTGCACTACTGGCCATTTCTCCCTATTCTTTTTGCCCAGCAGAGAATACATCCCAGAGAATAGCAATATTTCTATTATGTTAACTATTAAATTCTCTGGCTGTAGCAGAGGGTAGGAGCTGAGTATTACATCAGTAGAGGGTTATATGCCCCTCTCCTTCCCTAAACACTGTAAGGTAACTGGTTCAGGAGAACAGGTCCTCAAATACTAATGTTGTGTGGGGAGCAAATGGTGACTTTCAGTCTAAAGCTTAATGGCTATCTGGTCATGGAGCATTTTTAAGACCAAGAGGGCTCTTTAAGACCATTTTTTATCTAATATCAAACAGAATTTTTCATTACAAATATAGAACTATGGGTAAAGGCAGACTCCACCCTCAGCAGTGTTAAAATGACATCAATATTGGGTTAAAAAAGCAAAGAGATGGAGCAAAGAGTCAAACTCACTGGGAAAAAATCAAAATGTCTGTCTCCCTTTTCCTTACATTATGTATAAAGAGAAACCTTGGCTCTCAACCCCTCTGAGAATGTCTGATTTAAGCTTGACTTCATTGCAAAAAGGCACAGACATGTGCTGTACTTTAATAGGCCATAATGTAGCCAATTAGTTAACTCAGACATCTTAGTTGTCACATAGGGTGAATTACGGGCTTGTGGGGCTGGTAGACCTATAGGGATTATTCAGTTTTTCTTCACTTTATCAGAGCACCTGGGTTCAACATTTTTATAATGTCTGTTTTTGTGGCCACTTTGACCCAATTCTTCCTCATGGCAACCTAAATCTTGCACCACATGATGACAGTCTGTCTGTCTTCCTTGGTCCCCTGTAGAGACTATATGGAAGCAAGAGTAGGAGGCAGAAGACAGTCTCTAATCCTCCAGTCACTGCCTTACTTGTAATAGTGGGAATAAAACTTTTGCTAGATGTGAGGGGAAGTACGGCTTATTCTACATGCTTCATGTGGCTTTTCTGGGGGTCAAACACTGGTGAGGCCACCTCTTACCTCGGACCATGTGCTCTTTGAGGACTGAGACCCGCCTCCTTCCTCCCCCTCCACACACAACTACAGTGCCCTCAGATGCCTGGCCATAGAGGACCACAGGAACGGGCTCCTTTCATCCTCTGAGGAACACCACAAAATGACTGTTAGCACCTTAATTTGATAGTGAAGAAACTGTAACTCAAAGAACTAAAGTCACTTGCCCAAAGTCCCATGGCCAAAGCAACTGAGGACGTAACCACCTGCACATGACAGAAATGAGAGCCCAGCTTCTAGCCTTCTAGCACCCTGCCTTTCATTCAACTCTGAAACTTCTACCAGACACAGAGCTTATACAGCACTTACCACATTCAGTGTAACATGCTTTATGCGACAAAAAGAATCATGCATGTGTACGTCACTATGACCACTAACTGACTGTGTCAACCTGGGTAAGAAATGCCTAGCCATATTGCATCAGCATAGCTCCTGAGTGTAGAAAGCCCACCCTAAGGATGATTGTCACTAGATGGTATAAAAGGAAACAAAGAAAACATGCTTGCTTCTATTTCTTCAGAGGAGCTCCAGTCTTCATTTTCATCTTGGATGTCATCTCCCAGCTTCCAGAGCAGACCCTCCCCTGTAGCGTGGACTCAGCAGCCTTCTGCTATACACCCTTAAGTCTTCCACCACAGATCCTTCAGCTTGCTGGTATGGACTTGCACAACACATAACTGTGAGCTCCAGGCCTTCAGCTGGGTCCCTCTGGTCTCCCGTGCACAGATGCAGCCCTGTATCTTCAATGCCTGACTTGGTGGGCAGTCATTGTAAGCCAATCCTGTAAATTATTATATATTTGTATATCTTGCATTAAACCTTCTATCAAAAGTCTCAGGGTTTATAATCACCACTTGAGGAGACTCAAGCACACAGTCCTACTTTGACCCTATAAACACCTGTAGCAAAGGCCACAAACTGCCTCCTCCTACCCTGTCGGGTTCAAATAAAACTAGAGAAGCCATTAATTCCAGAATATTTAGGCTAGACCTATGTAGAGGCCTCATTTCCTCTCCTTAGTCTTTCTATTCCCCTCTGCTGATGAATACAGTCTCAAAATACAAACCTTTAGGGTTTAGAAACTGGGATGATGGTGAAACACAGAGGAGCCACAAATGAATTCTTCATTTCCTGTTGTCACAAAGAAAAACTGAAATAATAGGCAACCAAGTGGACTGTTCTATGTGGCAGGTTTGGCCTAGAACTGCCGGTGTCTACCAGGAGCTGACCATGAAGCCCTGGGACATTCACTGGGGAGAGATGGTACAGAAAGATGAACTCAAAATTCATAAGCTCAAGGATCTTTTAGCTCAGCATACCAACCACGAAACAGCTCTAACGAATCCCCATACGTGATGGGGAACAAAGATACCAACTAGTAGAAATCTAATGGCTCCACAAATGACTTATGAATACGGGGTATGCATCACTGGAGGCCACACAAGATTTCCAGCAGGTGGAAGTGTGATACCCTGGGGAGCAGCAGCAGCAGCAGCCGCCACCGCTACAGCCACAGCAAGAGCAAATGCGGTGAGGAGAGGAAGCTGAGGCTGTGCTGTGGGATGCATGAAGATGACCTAGGCCCGGGCAGAACAAGAATAAGCACAACACTGTGCTAAGAAGTTTGGACTTCAGACTGTCATCAGTGACAGCCACTTGTAAGTCTTTGGGAGGGCAGTGTCACAAAGATACCAGCCTTTTGGTCATTCAATTCCTGAGCAATATTTCTTAGGTAGGTTAGATTCACCAATGCATAGGATGCTGTGGTTTTGTTCAGGAAACAGGGCTATGTCAAATTTTTATTTTAGAAATTATCATTCTGGGCTGTATTTAGGAAGTGAAGAAATAGGCCAAGAGTGGAAGGGGCCCCAGTGCCACCTCCCAATCCTAGAAGCTTCCAGCTTGCTGTCAGATTTGCACCTCCCTTTTGCTGCATTTGAATAAAGCATTAAACAGAGTTGGCAAAAGAGTCCCCATGGGGGTGGGAAACTTTGGAGCATGAGCTGACAAACTGGCTTGCTGCTGTGTAAACTCCCAGGGCAAATGCAAAGCGTGAGCTAATCTTGCCACCATCACAAGTTCTCTGAGCTGAGGATAATGTATGATAATCTAAATCGGGCTGGGCAGATGCCTGTCTGGGAAATCTGATTAGGATTTGCTTCATGATTCCCTTTCATCCCTCAGGAGACTACAGGGCACGAAGACAGGACCTTGCCAAGAAACTGACAAGTCCCTAGAGGTCCAGGCCCCAAGGCACTCATCTGCTAAACCCAAACCTGCACTAGTGGCTGAAGAAAGGTAAGGACGAGTAGCTGCAAGTAACTTTCAGTCAGGGAGCTCATGGAAACATACTCCAGCTTGATCACTGCACAGCCGCAAAGATCTGAGACTCTCTATATTTCGAACATTCATAAAACACAGGCTCGCAGTTGCCACGTGTTCACTTAATATCCTTCAATACCATCAGTTCCAGAATAAGGCTTAAAATGCATGTCGTCTAGCCCTCCCACCTGCGGCTCCCTACCACCTAACACTTGAAAGCTCAACAGTAAGTAAACTACCAGCAGCCTCCTCCCCGCACTACACACATTTCTGTCCCTCTGCTGTTGTGCTGCCCTCCATCTAAAACTGCTCCTGTGTTCCCAGCTAAATTTTGTCTGGTCTTCAAAACCTAATCAGTTGCCTCCATCTCTAAGAAGCTCTTTCTAGAGAGTGTCTCAACTCCCGAACAAATATTAGTCAATGTGTACTCCATTTATGCTAAGTATTACTATAGTCACTACTTCATGGTGAGAGAGACCACACAGTTTCCTTTGCTGGAAGACATATTGACACACTATGATTTTACCCCACATTCTAGCCTTATTTCAGAGTTTTGTGCAAATGGCTCTCTTCCTCCCACTTGGCTTTCAGGGTCAATCTTGTGTCTGGTCTTTTCTTTCTCACCAGACTGACCACTTGGTATGCAGATACGGACAGAGACAGACACATGGGGATTGGGTCTATCATAAGGGCTTGGTCAAGAGGCCCTGGGCCAAAGGCCTCCATGTCATCAGTAGAGGTACCCATGGCATCACCAAGCTGAGCTTCTCAACCCAAGACCTCTTCCTCTCTCGATCCCCCCACAACCCTTACCAGGTTCTTTCCAAACTCATGTCATCAATGACCATGAGACTTAATGAACTGAGTGTCACTGGAGTTAGTGGAAAGCCACCACCATGATTTAGAAAAGAATTTCTACTATAGGTACATGAATTGTGATCACTTATGAATGGATCATATTCAAGCATGAGAATCTATGCAAGACCTCCTATTATTAAATCTACCAAGAAGGAACAGATAATTCAAGATGGAAATATACAATATTTTACTACACATATCATTTAAATGATCAGTGGAGCCTTTATGATATACTTACTGAGTGTTAGGTACTATACACAAAAGGACTAAAAAGTATCTGTCCTCATTACTGAGTATGTGGCAAAGGAAGTGAACAGGTACTAAGATCCTCATGTGATAAGGCAGTACTTGCAGGTCACAGAAGGAAGAATGGCCAACTCCACAACAATGAAAATCAAAAAAAGTCTATTTTGGCCAGCCATATAGCTGAGCATATTAAAGCACCTGCTTAGGTAGACTGGGGTTCAATCCCTTGCATGCTCTCCTCTCCCACGACACTGGGCAGGGTGGCACACACCTGCAATCCTAGCACTTGGGAGACTGAAAACAGGAGGATCACTATGAATCCAATCTGCATAGTGAGATCCCATAGATCCTGTACTAAATACACTAAACAATAGTTTAAATTCAGTGAAATCATATTCAAAACACATTATTAAAATATTCAAAGTTAAAAAAAAATGTCCATCTGGGGGCATGGGAGACCTCCCGCATGGCAAAGCACAATTTAAGGTGTCAATATCTGAGCCACTTGTTCTCCAACTTGATTTTGAGACAAAATCCAGGTGCCTAGATCCCATCTCGACAAAGAACAGTCTTAGTGGTGGCTTCCAAGGCTCTGCACTTGAAGTGCCAGGGCAGTGATGCCTTTTGTAATTTGGTACCAGTGCTAGCATTTTCCATTTAGCATTGGTCTAAGACTGGACTCTAAGAACCACTGCTAGGATCATCAGAGACCTAAAAAATACTGGGGATAGGGGTCTGAAAGGAACTGAGGAAAAGCTGAGACAGGGCCATACACTTGAGGAGAAAGACCTGCAGTAATGTCTAGACATGGAAAAATCCTTTAGCCTCTGAGGCATTCCTCAAAGCAAGCAGGAAAACCCCTAGACTGTGAATCAGACTGCCTGAACTAATGACACAGATGTGCTCTTTCTCAGCTTGGTGACATGAACCAAGTCACTCACTCCCCTCTCTATCTCACACAGGATAACCCATCTAATAAAGTGAGAGAATGTGTCATGCTTGACATCATGGGAAACTTATCACTATTCTGATCAGCAGCAGAAGCACTATGGACAGCAGTGTGGCCTCAGTGACCACCAGTAGGAAGATGTCCCAGGACAAGAACACATTTTCTCCATTTTAAAATATACCCTGTCTTTCTTTAATTATTAAATATAGTAGGCAATTCTCCAGTGAGGTCTGGGCTTTGGCTTTCTCCAAGGGCATACTGCCGCATTTAGGAGGTGTGCCAAATAAACTCATTAGTATATATTTGCATAACCAGATAGTTAGAAGAAGCGGATGGTGGGTGCAAGGTGGGAGCAGTCATTACCACTCTTGAGGATGTAACTAGGGCCTGACACAGGATGCTCCTTTGTGCCCCAAACTCAAACAAGTTATGCCCCACCCAGATATGTGCCCCCTCAGCTCCTGGTATGTGCTGCCAAGCATAAGCCATGTCCCTCAGTGTAGGAAAAGCTAAAGAACTATCCACGTGAAGCAGAGATTCTGACTGCAGCATGGGAGGGTTTCATGTAAATTCCATACCCTTGTCAGTTCATGAGCTGTTGAAATTGAATAAGGAGCCTCTTGTCCTTAGCATTCCAATGTTAAGACTATCAGGGTAGCCACATGTAAACATAGCTCAAGGAAGAGGATTCCAAGCAAAGAGCCCTCAGACAATGGCCTTCTTCCTGAGACTCAATGAGTCAGGGCCTGGGCCCTGGCTCTTCCCTCAGCAGTCTGTACCTTCAAGACCTCCTTTATTTCCTGGGAGTTCTAAGATCCTTCTTCCTTACAGTTGATCATCCACATCCTCTCCCCCAGATATTTTCTACCTGGTTTTCCTCCTCCTGAGCCCTCTTATTACATACTTTCATCTCTGAAGTGCCCACTGCCACCCTCTACCCCTTTCGTTCTCTGCTACCGCGAAGTGTTTACCCCCTTCTAAAGGACACTGTGCTTGCCATTAGTTTCACAGTACCCAGCACAGCAGATGGTGCAAGTGACTAAATGGAGGACAAACAGTGGAGAGGCAGGGGTGAAGTCCAGGGAGGAGGTTCCTTTCGAAAAGGGAAAGAGAAGAAGGGACACAGAGGGTAAAATAGAAGAGAAACTGCTCTTCTGTGTTCTGGTGGCCAGGGATTTTATTTTTCTTATTCTTGGAGGCCTAGACGTACACTCTGCTATCTATGTCAAACAAATCCACTGCAGGCTGAGGCCCCTTTCATAGAAGCATCACTACCAGATGACATGGCTGTCTTCTGGAAATGCCTGGCCACCATTAGGAATAGAGCTGAGGATGGTGAGCAGAGGCAGGACGCTAAATTTCTCTCACAAGGGGCTCCAACCCCAGCCTGGGAGGAATCTGAGCAACTATTTTAATTTGTAGAGTTTCTCTTTTTAATTCAAGAAACAGAAGCAGACAAATAAGCCATAGCCATACGGCTTTAATGCCTGATAGGTTTGTTGCAATTGTTTTTTGATCCAGAGTCGTCTGAGCCCTGCTAAGTGTTAACTAAGTAAATAAATAAATAAAATCTTCCAAGGGAACGAGCTTAACACAGGGGGGACTGGTGTGTGATTAGGAGAGATGGACTGCTGTGGCGCCATGGTGCCTGAAGGAGGCCATCTCGCTGAGGGGCAGAAAATAGATGTGAGTTAGGCCAGCACCTGAGGAGGGCCCGCAGGACTGCAGAGCAAGCCCGTGCAGGGCAGATGCAAGCTGTGTCTCTGTTAGATAAGGCCTTTCAAAGCACATCCCAGTAATTGAAAACAAAATGAATGTGGTATTGCTACAAGACAGGCGGTAACAAAATACAGTGTTCCCTCCTGGTAAGTCATGAGAAAGAAGTCTTCTAAAGGGGCAGAAGTGGAGATGGCAGAGGAGGGAAGCAAATTTCCTCTAAGACCAAATTTATCTGCACTGCAGGACTGAGGTGATCATTGATAATCCACAAAGTCCCTGTCCCTCAGTTCGGTTTTCAAATGGAGCAGATGCCTGGCTTGAATCACCCCAGCTTTAGCAAGATGATTCTCAGGTCCACACCCCCACCCTCAGCTATTTTCTGCTCTATTTTGTTTGCTTCTATATCCAGCCCTCATGAAGGAGATTGGGGAGAGATAGCATTGGGGTTCACACAGAAGTGAGGAGTGGGACCAAACATTTGTATCAGTGCCCCTGGAACTGGTGCAGTGGACATAATGGACAGAATGACTTCTGCTCCAACTAGCATTCTGGATTGCACATGTTGTCAGCAGCATCACTTTGGGAAGATTCAGCTATACTCCACAGAAAATTCTCGAAGCCCTGGACTAAACTGGGCTAGACAATAACTAGCAAAAGGACAGAAGTCATGGGTCTTGAGAGGATGCAACTCTTACTATTACTTTATGCAGCCTCATTTGCTGCCAGACAGCTCAATTGCACTGGACCGGTTCCATCAGGGAACAGGGAATATCCTGTCCCCACCAGAACGTGTACTCATTCTGGATGTACATTTTCTCATTCTCTATCTAACGCTTCTGTCAAAACTACTATCAGTGGACATATGGAAGGCTTTACCCACAGCATTCAGTGCTTCTGACCAAGGAACTCACCTCATGGCAGCAATGGGCCCCTGCTCAAGGAATATTCTTGGTATACCATGTTCACCACTATTGTGAAGCAGCTGCCTTGATGGACAGTGGATTGGCCTTCTGAAAATGCACTTGTAGTCCCAACTACATAACAACACCTTGTCCTACAGAGGCAATATTTCCCACAAGGCTGTATATGGGGTAAGTTAATCTCTAGATAGTTTTCCCAATAGCTAGGACTCATGAATCCAGAAATCAAAGAGTGAAAAAGTTGACCGGAATCATCATCTTACCCTGTAACCCATTAGAAAATTTTTCATTTTCTGTTCACACAACCACATGTGTATGTACTGCTTGTCTACAAGTCTTATTGCCAGGTGGGGAAAGGTAATACTTCTACTAGGGGGCCAACATTTCCAATGCAATGTTGCTCTGAGTCCCACTGGTTCTGAGTCAGCCATCCATGAAGGGGATTGTGGTATTGCCTGAGGTAACTGATCCACACCACCAAAAGGAAATTGGACTATTATTCCATGATGAAGATAAGGAAGAGTAAATCTACAATATAGATGAACTCTTAGGACATCTTGTAGAATTACATGTCCTATGTTTAGAGTAAATGGGAAAATATAACGAGTCCAAATATGATTGCTATTGGCCCAGAACCTTCAGGAATGAAGGTGGGGGTCATCTACTAGGTAAAGAATCATAATTCACTGGGCTACTTACTGGCGGCAAAGGGAATAGACTGGGTAGTAGGAGAAAGCTATAAATACCAGTTATGAATGTGTGCTCAGTTATGTAAAGGTTATAACCCTCATGAGTATTTCCTATTTTGTTAAAAATATGTATAAACATATATATGTACATACATATACATATGTCCTTTTATCTTAATTTTTGTCATGTAAGATTTATTGACTATTAATATTAAAATATCATTAAATTTCTATGACAGTAATTAAACTATGGGACATCAAAAAGTTATCACCACTCAAGAATACTCTTATGCTCTGGAAAAGGAAATGCTACTTTGGGTTGTACACAAATACTTGCATGAAACTACATGCAAACATGACCATGTTACTGCCTTCATTTTGAAGATCAAGTATAGTTCAAGGAAACAGGGATGGCTACCAAGCTGACTGGGTTGAGGCATACCTAGACAACATGTAAAGCACACTTCTCACACTTCTGGGCATGTTTGTGCCTTTTTTTTTTTTTTTTTTTTTTTTTTTTTTTTTTTTTTTTTTTTTTTTTTTTTTTTTTTTTTTTTTTTTTTTTTTTTTTTTTTTTTTTTTTTTTTTTTTTTTTTTTTTTTTTTTTTTTTTTTTGAGAAGACTGCTGTACAGGTGAGCAACTTGGGTGGAAAAGACCTGCCTTCACTGTGGGCAGCACTACCCTACACAGGGGCCTTGGCTAGAACAGAAAAGGAGAAGGAGCTTTTCATCTCTTCCTCCCAGAGCCAGATGTTTTTCTTCTGCTGTTCCTCTTACCAATCAGCATCTACATTCTGGGACTTGTACGTTTGCTTGCTTGGAGCCTTAAGCTTTCAGTAACCCATTCTTTGAGGTTTTGGACTAAACTATGCTACTGACTAGTCTGGATCTTCAACCTGAAGCTGGATATTATGAAACACGTTAGCCTCTGTGAACCTATCTAACACACAAAGAAATGCATTTAATAAGTACACACACATCTAAAGAATGCACACACACACACACACACACACACACACACACACATGTGGTCACATTTCTCCAGAGAATATTAATGGAGTCATCTTTCTATATGATACAAGACTGGCAGAGAGTGAGACCCCTTTCCTTAGCTGTGGTGTAAAGGGGAGGAATTATAAGATTATTTGAGGGGATCATTAGTAGAGGCAAGTTCAAAGGATATTCTGGGTCACGTGGCATGGAGCAGACAAAAAGGTAAAAGCTGCTCACCTCCCAGATATATTCTCATTTTGGGGTCCGATGTCCTCACAACAGGACCTCATCCTTCTCCATCTTATACCTGTCCCCACCTTGCTTGCTCCTTGGTCCTTCTAGACCTAATCACTATTTTCTTTCCTCTTTTTTTTTTCAGCATGAACAAGAATAATGCATTTTCTCATAAGTCTGGATGTTAGAAATCAGTTCAAAATATTGACAAGGCTGGTTCCTTCCCTGTTTCACTTTTTGGCTTCTAGATGGCCATCTTCACATTTACATGGTCTTTTCTCCGTGCCAGTGTCCCTGTCTCTTCTTACACGGATCCTAACCATAGCGGATGAGAGCCACCAGCATACCTCATTGTATATGACTATGTGTCTGTCTGTAGGCTGCAGAGGGGCTGGGCCTCTGGGATGGAGAGGAAGCAGCCTCCAATGCTCCCTGGCTATGAGATTTTCCGCAAGTCACTTAAGTGTTCCCTCTTCTGTAAAATAAATAAAATAAAATAAAATAAAAAACATAAAACGTTCCCACAAATGGGTTTTATGACAACACGTAAGTTAATAGCCAGCTTCAAAACACAGAGGAGGTCCTGAGTTAACATCCAATCTCCTTTAAATTTCTCTTTTTCACAATTTGTGACAAACAAACCATAGACTTTCACTCACTGGTGTCCAGAGAAGGCCTGTTCCACAATAAAAATAAAATAAAATAAAAAAAATAGGACATCCTTAGAGAGGATTCTAAGGCATGACAATGTAGTTTGAGGCTATGCTGACAATTCTGACATACTTGCATTAGATACATAGAAATATTTGTTTGAAAAATACTAGGTTTTATCTAGTAATTCAACACCTTTGTATTAATCATAAGCTTTTTTCTCAAAGACTGTAAAATGAGGCTTGTAATGTCAACAGATGAAGCAAACCCTTCCAGCATTCAGACAGTGCCAGTGATCTATCAGGTAGAATGGCCGTGAACTGGCTTTGCATATGCACCATTATAAATCTCATTGTCTCTGGACAAGGCCACTGCAAACACAGATGAGTGGGAAGTCATTTTGGGTAAACAGTCCTTAAGGCCCATAGGTCTTAGAACTGAAGTGCCTGGTATAAGAAAATGCCCAATACCTGAGTGGAAGCCCCACAACTTTACCATCTGCTCTTACATAAAAGACACATGAAGGGGCAACCAATACTACTATGCAAACCAAGGCAGAGAGACTCCTCCTAGGGGCTGTGTGCTGCATATAGAGGTCATGGAGGAGTGATCACACAGTAAACCCAGAGGCATGGAATGCATGGCACCCCAGCTCTCCAGGTCTGAACTCCCAGGACAACAGAGTCTGTTGTTGTTTGTTAGTCACTTGTCATGAACAGCCCCAACCAGAGAGAAGTGTGCAGGGCATGAAGATAGCCTAAGCTCAAAGAATCTCTTCCTGGCCCACAGCTGCTTGCCTCCTTTCCAGATGTCCACATGCACTGGATTGTGAAGTTACCAACATGGGCACAGAAAAATCAGGCTGCACAGGCTCCCAACCAGATTACAGAGGGCGGAGAGGTAGACAGAGGGACGGATGGTTAAACAGCCGAGTTATGAAGAACAATCGGCTATGTGGCAAGGAAGCTGGAAGGGAGGGGACACGACTGGAAACAGGCAAACTAGTCACAAGCTACAGTCCAGGCAGGAGACGATGGTGACTGAGACAATGAGAAGGGGACAGACTGTGTCCCAAATCCTTGGGTGTGAAGGGGATAGCATGAAGAGGTGGAAGTTGGTGGAAAAAGAGGCAGGATTTTGACATCTAGTTTTCTTGTTATTATAGTAACTGTGTGTGGAGACCCTGGGGTAGGGAGCGAGCAGTGGGGGTGAAACGTCTAATCATTCCAGGGATGGGTGCAGAACCAACCAGCCCCCAGCACCGTTTTCTAGCAAATGAAGCGAGACACAGACATCTCTCCAGTCCCATAATGGACTGTGACCATAGGATATCATGAGAATTCTTTTGTAAGTTATGCCCGGTGCCTGCCTTAGATAAAATAACCCAATTAGAGCAAGGATGGAAAGGACACAGCTGAAGCCCAAGCAGTAATGCAGCCATTGCTTAATTCTGCCCTCAAACCTTTGGGTACAACCAGCAGAGAAAAATGGGAGGCCTGGATGGTGTCCATGAATACTTGATAGCTCAATATCGCTTTGGGGGTGCAAATGACTGTGAAATATGAACAGTGCCTGGTCGCCCCTGAGAAGTTACATTAGTGGTAATAACACAGAGAGCTATAGGTACAGGGCCCTAGTCATTTATTTCCCTTTAAGGATATGTTAGGGAAGGCAGATTTAATAGCGTGGAAATTAGAATGAGTGAGAGATGGCATTGCAACTGTGCAGATAACCTACCAGGTCACTGAGGCCCCGGGGAACTGGAGACCTGCTCTCCTCCCCTCTGGGCAGCACTGAGGCACCTGAACAGCATTCTTACCCACTTCATTCTTCTGGTAAAATGAGAAAAGATTTAACTGCTCATTTAAACTGATGCGCTGCTTGGGTTCCGGCGTATCAGTCCATCTGCTATGCCAATGGGTCTGTTTCAGACTAGCACAGATGGAAAAAAAGATGGCTACAGGCAAACCAATCCCTCCTTCACACTGCTAGGTTCAACAGTCCTTTTTTCATCACTGACAGAAAGCAGCAGCATCAGGGCCTTGATCATTGGCATTTGTTAATGAGGTACTAAGTATTGATCAACTGTCTAGTGCAGTGATGGTGAACATTTCAGAGCTTTCAGTGATTACAAATAGCCCACTGCGGCGCATACGCCAGAGGTTCACCACTGGTCTAGAGGAAAGAAGTGGGAGAGTGCACTCAGCACAGGCAACAGCTTTTCAAAGGCCCAGCAAATGAGAACATGTGTGTCCTGTTTGTGGATCTGTAGCACTTCTGGAGTACGCAATGAGTGGCAGATATGAAGCACAGAGGGCCAGGCATAGGGGGCTGGGCAAGGTCACTGGTCTTTGTTTGGATTTAGACCAGAAAGGCCCAGTGCTGGGCATATACCAAGATGTGTGGACAGTTCCACCCTCTATTAATTATCTGAGGAAGCCATGCCTTCCTCCCTTCCTCTCTTCTTCCCCAAACCTCCACTCCTCCCTACCCAAGACAAGATCCATACTCCTAGCACAGGTCCTTTGATATTACTTTCTAGCAAAGTAGCTCTTATTTCATGGCTCCTCTCTCCTCCTCTATCCTCTCCATGTCCAGCAAAGAACTAGGGCTCAGCAAAAGATTTCATCTGATCTTTCCATAAACACCATCTCTTGGGTTGACAGCTATCTTCCCATCTCTAGTCAATAGCTGATTGAGTAAGGTTGCCACTATCATACACAGTATCACAAGAAACCCTAGTCCTTCTTAACAGGCTTCAGGTTAAACACGATGAGAGCAGTCAAAAGCTCTGCCTGATTCCAGTCAGCTTGCCTTCATACCTAGCATGCAAAGAACGGAACACAACATCCAGGAAGCATCTTCTGCGATAGGATCTACTACACACGGTAGCAAGAGGCTATGCATCGCTCCTTTTGTTTTCTTCTCATCCTAATCAAGTCAGATGACTCTCTTAGTCCTCAGTAAATAAACTGCTTCCAATGATTCTCTCAGTGACCGTTTGCTGGAAGTATAGCCACCAGGTATACACAGGCTTCCAACAATCCTATCCAAGTTTAATCTACACATCATTGTACTTTCAAGGATTCCTCATCATTTGAAGGTCTGGGCTTTAGGAAAGATGCTCTTTCAAGCACTGGCCTACCAGCTTGCCTAGATATATGCAATGAGTGAGAAACATACCAGCATCCTTCAAAATGACTGTTTCAGCTTCCAGGGCTGTAGTTTCCCTCAGTGTTAATTAGATTTGTTAAGATAGCTTTACAGAGTGCTCAGACTTACATAAAATTAGTTCTGGGACCTAACCAGCAAGCACTTTAATCACTCTGCCCAGCCAGCAAAGACATACAACTGAACAGTAGACAGAGGATGAAGCCCAGGCAGGACATTAACTTACATTAGCCTAGAGCATGAGTCCATGGGTAACTTCAGGAAAATTGACATTCAGCAGTAAAAACAGCAATGGTACCTCAGCTCAGTTGGAGGAATCCAGAAAACTAAGGTGATTGATGTTTCCTTGTGACCCAAAATGAACAAAAGAGACAGGGTACCCACCAGAACTTAGTGCAAGTTGACTCTTAAAAAGCCAATCAGGCTCATACAAACTTTGAGCACTGTGGGAAGTCACAAATTCTAAAAGGTCAGGAGAACATATGTAAGTATGAATCTCCTCAATCTGGCAAACAGACATACTCTGGGTTTTGTATATGCAACTGCTCCGAAGTCCTGCCATATCACAAAGAGTGATGGCCCTGTACAACGTTCTGGGGCCTGCCTGATGTGATATCACTGAAAATAAAAAGAGCAAGATCCACTGGAGGGAAATCAGTTCCAAGGACAACTGCTTTGAAAGGAAGTACACCTATGAATCCCCATAGCACTGTACACAGGCTACATTACCACAGACAAACTGCTGTGATGCTCTGGGTAAGTTTCCTCATGTATGAAATCAGGATAAGTCATATTATCTACCTTTCCACACTTTGCAAAGATCAAATAAGACAATGGGTAGCATTATTGCCACAGAGCAGATGTTAAAAATCCAGTTACTACTATAAACTCTTACTGCATAATACTCTATAAAAATAAAAAAAGCTTAAATCTCAAATTTGGGGATATATTCCTTTAAGAACTTTTAGTTTCTTTTACTGTGATTTTTACAGCAATACATTTTCATTGCCAGGCAACTCGGAGTAGGAGAAAAGAGCACCAAGTGACTTCAATTCCTGTTTCATTTGTTTAACAGCTATTTGACCTTGGGCAAGTTACTTAACTCCCTGAGTTCATCTTTAGTGACCACAAAATAGGGTTGACAGTATTTTTCAAGTTATAGCCTCACTGTGACAATTAAGTAAAATAACCTGCATCATGTTTTTTTTTTGCTATAAAGTTCTTGATAAAGTTCCTGACACATTATAAAGACTCTGTAAATACTGTAACATGCTACAGTAAAGGTATATAAAATAGCAATGGTAAAATAATATATTGACCTATTTTAGTGTGCTTTATTCATATTTATCAATATTTTTAACTAAATTTGGGTCATACAAAATGAACTATCCTACTCATAATTTTATATCATAATTATTATTATGTAATAATGATAACATGCAAAAGGGTCCATGCTACTCCATTATGTGGTAATGCAGAGTGCTTGCCACATGGATAGTAGCTATTAGGGAAGAACAATGAACAATATCTAATTACAAAATGTTGGCTAAGAGTGGATCAATGTATCTTGTTTCACTTTACACTTCTCTTAAGGCCAATGAAGTTGAACACTCATGTTAATTGCCTACATTTATTTTACAAGAGTTTTTGCTAATGTATTTATTTATATAGAAGAATTATTCATTCCCATGCATTATAGCAATCATATCTTTGGTTTATATATGGTAATATTTCTCTTAATTTGTGCATGTTTTGTTTGATTTCTGATGGATTTTTTTTATTAAATTTAATTTGACTTCATTTTGAAAAGTAAAAGACAAAAGAAAGAACAAAAATTAGATTCAACGATAGAAACAGGTTAGTGTACAACAATACTATGTTACAGATTTTCAGAACAAGAAGAGCTGATTAACAATGTTGATATATTTTATATTTTGGATTTTTCTGTTTTAATTACTACATGCTGGTGGTGCCCAACAACTGCACCCACTCCGCACAGTGGGCTTTATGCACATGAAGCAGCTGAGCACTTTATTCATCCCCTTCTCTTCCCTCCCCCTCCATCTCTAGGTCCCCTTCCCATATCCAAAAGATCTGAAGTACAATATTTCAGTGTATTCAAACCATTTTAATTTTAAGCTCTACTGTTTGTAGTAGTACTACAAAAAATCCAACCAAGTTTCATTGTTGTGTGTTCTCATTTTTTTTACATACACAACTCTCCTGAATCTTCAGCAGTTCAGCAAATGCATTTTGATGGTCATGGAATGACTATCCACTTAAAGCATTTTGCAAAGCCTTTCAGCACCATCTGTAGAGCAATTCTTTTTGTGATAGCCATATGCCGAAGGTCTACCAACAACTATCTTGGGTGACTTCTGACTTACGATTTCCAGTTCACTGCTCTACCTACCATCTTTCTTTCTAGTCAAAGGGAAAAACAACTCTTCCTCCTCAGAGCTTGAGTCAGCAGTCCCTGTCACACTATGACTCAAAGGAACACAGGTGTCACAGCCTTCCTGCAGTTGGTGGTGGCTTGTCACAGATCCAGACTGCATATTAAAGCAAAGCTCCCACGGTCCGGGATAGAACATCTAACTGGCATATGTCTCTGTCATCATAATGCCACTCAGGTCAGCAATTAGCCTTCTCATCTCATAAATTCTCTTTCATACCACAGTTTTTGTTCTCTGTGTTTGTTCTTTAAAACCTAGCTGGTTAGAAAAGAGCTTCCTAGGATGAATGAGACACTGCAGAGCCATTGTACTGAGTAAAGTGTTGGCCAACATCAAGGATGGTCCTCAGACTCTTGTGTCCACTACTGAAGCTTCATGGGCTCTGTCCTGGCCTGACTTGATCCATCGGTCCATTTAACCCAGTTCCATCTGTTTCTTTAGATACATTCTTTATTTGCCTTCCAGAACTCAATAAAATCCAGATTTTGTGCCTTGTTTTCAGCAATCTCTTATTCTCCTGCTGCCTTTTCATGTTCCCAGCTTCCAAATGAGGCTCCAATTCAGTCATTAACTCTCTTCTTTTCTGCCTAAATTCACTTCCGAAGAGATAGCACTGAACATCACAGTGCTAAGCACCACCTATAGGCTTCTGAATGTTTATGGGTTCAACTGAGCCTGATATTCAGACCAAAATAATCAACCATCAAACCCTGGACCTGTAACATATCCTGAAACAGATGCCAAACCTTGCCTAAATAACTCCTGCTGCCAAAAGAGTTCATCAGCAAACCCATCAAAACAGAAGCAGCACTCAACTGCATTTTATACATGCCACACTGCCATCACCGACATCATCACCCCATCAGCTGTCAGCACCCTGGCCTATACACTATAGCAAGTCTCATGAAAAGCCTTCCCACTTCTCCCATATGATTCCCTTTAGTACACATCAACAGAGAATGCAGAGTGATTTCACTATCCTGTACAGAATAAAAAGTCCTTACTCCATTGCTACAGGCCCATGGCCTCTGTTTTCACATTGTAAGGCACCTTCCCCACTGCCTACCATCCTCCAGAGGTTTTAATGATCCCTCAGATGTGCTACAGACTTAGTCCTTTTTAGTCTCTGTATCTGCCACTCCCTCTCCCCAAAGCTTCTTTGGTCTGAATCCTCATTTGCTTCAGGTCTTTCCTCACTGTCACTTTCTGGGTGAGGCCTTCCCCATCTCCATCTAAAATGTCAACCCTCACCCACAAAACGAATGATCAAATTCATTCTTTATACTTCCTTTTTCTGCTTCATTTTTTTCTCCTTGGTCCTAACACTAATAATCTCCACATCTTACTTGTTATTAGGCTTAAGTGTTTCCTCATCAGAAGCTAAGCTCTATAACAGCAGGCACTGTGTCTGCCTTCTGTTGTGTCTTGTACTGTCAGTGTCCACCAGGTAGTAAGTTCTTCATAGCCACTGAATGCATGATTGGACAGATGGATAGAGTGAGCCCTTTTCTAATAAAAAAGATATGGATGATTAGAAGCATTATAAAACATGCCCAAATTTGGAATTAGAAATCAGAATTGGCTCTATATGGAGACCTCCACTTAAAACAGTATGAATGTGAATGATGGCATTGAGATAGTGTTGTTGCCAATGAAAATTAGATATTCAACAAGGCCAACTCTATTTAACTGTGCAAAACAAGAGTTTTCCTCTGGCATCTTGAGGATGGAGTCTTTTGGGGAAGAAGAATGTAACATCGACACAAAAGCAAGTATTCTGTTAAGTTAGCCAGGAAGGGAAAATGGCATCAGGAACACAATGGCTAACATTGAGTGAGACAGGAGTGAAGGGCCTGATTGATAGAAAAGGAGAATTATTATTTCATCTCCACAAAAGAGATGAGAAGGGGTAGACCGTTGGAGGAGGATGGTGCACGTCTAGGGGCCTCACGAACGGAATAGTAATTACAAAACAAAACAGTTCTAATAAGATCACAGCTGATAATGAATCTGCTACAAAACTCTGAAATGATGTTAAGATTTTAATAAGCATCCCCCAATGAGCATTCAGTCAATTTCACAAATGCCCATTTTCATCATTAAATTCTAAAGGGGGAGAAGGACTGCTTTACCTAGCTCTTTCTAAATTAATAATGTGCTTCATTCCTGTTATGCCTCAGAAACAAAGCTGCTGTAACATTTCAAGCTGTTTGAGGGAATTTTTTTTAATATTCTCCCTGCTAATATAAACAGAGTCTTATTAACTAAGTCCCAGAGACACCATATTTGGGACTTAATCCAGACCCTCATGCCAATTTAAATATTAACGTTTGAAAATATCTCTTGTACATACTTCTTTTGAACATGTAAAGCAATATAAGCCTTCCTAGGAAAAAAGGAAAGAAAAACCGAATAATTATGCTTATTCCAATGAGAAATGGCACCTAATCCTAATTCGGATACACAACAATAAATCGTATACACTGTCTCTTCTTTCTTCATTGTTGCCACAACATCCACTCTCCCTCAGCACCAGAGAACCATACTGAAAATGCATCCAACTCTGTTCCACACTGATGGTATGGGGAAAGAGGGCTGCACAGAGAAAACCCATGTTATTGAAAGGCATCATTTCAGGCCATACAGCCCTTACCCCAGGGAAAGCCCAAATGTGGACCGAAACCTAGGCTTCCAACCCAATAGCTTTACAGTGCACATTTCAGCATACCACTGCACAGGGACATTCCAGGATGACAAAGAACATCGCACTGCCAATTATCTGAGCAGAGGATTGCTTTGTATTACTGGATGCAATCATTTCCAAATAATCATAGTTTTATGACTCAGTCTCTAATGACAAATCAAGACTTTGACGACTACAGCAAATTCTCATGACTTTAATCTTAACAAAGGGAAAGCTAGCAATCAAATGGGGGAAAGGCAAAAACTGTAAGAAAGAGGCCATGGGACAAGGTGTAATTCATCTATATTTTTCATAATCTGGGCAAAATACTTATCATGTGAACATACAAGTACAGCTCCTATGAATGTATCTTTTAAATGTTCCCCTGTATGAAATAAAGAGAAACCCAGAAGTCTCCATGCAATATGACAAACCAAAGAAGTCAGATAAATGCTCAGAACAAGCTGGTATTCAAGTTCACTTGAGACCAGATGTTATACATCCTGATATAGATGTATACAATAATATCCATATACAAATACACATGACACATCAATTTCTTACTGTTCCCTGCAACTATAAATGCCTCCAGGACAGCCAATACATTTTTTTAAAAAAAACTTGTGTTGAATAGCACTTTGAGGCTTTTTTGAGCTCAAAAATCATTCTCTCAGTTTGTAAATGAGTTAGTTAGATGCTCATAGGCTGAAATGTCTCCTTCATTTCAGTTATTCAGACTTTGAAAAGGAAAATAGCAGCAAAGCATTCTTCTCCTGGAATTAAAAATCAGGTCACAGTAAACTCAAAAATAACTTTGTAAAGGCTAAAGATGGGAATAGAAAAGTTATTCTATAAATAATCACTAACATCCATATTCATTGTGAGCCTCTTAAACTCACTGGACATGCAGCTTTAGAAAAGTGATCGCAGATCTGAATATGCTGCGTTAGGAACATCATACATATTCAGCTCCTTGATGTGCTCTAATCAACAAATCAAAGTACTCCACTAATTAAATGTTGATTGCTTTTTGCACAAAGGTGAAAGTCAACCTTCTTAGGCAAGGTTTGAGTTATTCTAAGAAATGATGATAGTTAAGCTTTTCCAAACCATTTTATGCTTAATTAGTACATTGCCCATACAGAAACTTTTATCATTTAAGCTGATGATTACCTTGGTTTAACAAATAACTAATGTCAGTCTGTCTTGCAAAGCCCTAGATGGAGTAACTGATACCACAGTGATAGTAAATGAACTTGGACCACTTTTCTGCAATTGACAATCAAGGGACAATTTAGTGTGCCCCAGCATGATGGCTCAGCTTCATCATCAAAAGAAAAGTGACACATGATCTGATACCCTCATTGATGAGGTTCAGGCACCCTTTAAGCTCACTACCCACCTGGGATGAGAACGTCTCCCGAAATCAAGGTGGCAAGGCAAAAGGCAGGAACTTAATCTCATGAAATCAAAGGGCAATGAACATATTCTGAGCTGAGAATTTTACTGTTAACTCCCTGGGAAAGCCCTGTGGAGGGCTCTGTTTCATTACTGACGTTCTATATAAGATTTCCTTGTGATTACTGCTACTTACACTGTTTTTCCCTCATGAAAGCATTACCATATTTACCTGAAAGGCAATGCACACTTTAGCTAAATGAGAAAATCATTTTCTCTCCCAAATCCTTAAGAACTTTATATATGCTTTGTAAATGAATTTAAAGTATCTCCTCACCTAGTCATCAACAGAAGCTATTTGCTCTACCTGGCTTACAACTTTTTGATTTCTAGGGTATTTTTCCATGTTTCACATGTCAACAAGGAACTACTGAGATCAGAAGCAATGCCGCTGTCCTATAATGATCACTTCTTCATAAATTAATCAGGCTGACTGGAGGGACATTGAGGAAAACGCCTCTCAAGTAATGTGGATAAATGATGTCTGCCTTTTACAAAGGATGAGAGAGTAAAATTCCATTGAAATGTGAAAAAATTTGGAAAAAAAAAAAAGTGGCTAGAAAGGAAAAGCATAGGCCTTAGATTCTGCCAGATTTGGATTTAAATCTTATATTGTGCATTTGTTTCATGTTCCTGAGCTGGTGACTCAGCCAACTCAAGCTTTGCTTTCTCTCCTCTTCAAAATGGAAAGAACTACCCCTCATTCTTGTTCTGTTATGAGCCATCAATTACTATCACACCTGCAAATATTTAAGTACTAGCTAGCTTGCTAACCATTAGACACTGATATTAGTTCAGTGCTACTCTGAATATTATTTGTGATATCCATCCAGAAACGCCAACAGGCTACAAACTAGCAGAGAGATTTATAAGATCAATGAAATAAAACTTAAAAACCTTCATGCATTCTTCCTCTGTGCTCAAGAGGAGCTCTGTCCTGCCAGGAGCAACTCAGTTTTGACAAGGAAGCAAAAACACTGAATGACAGAAGGGAAATACATCAATCTTGTATGCTGGGAAATTGAGGACACTGAGGAGCCATCCTGAATTTCCACTGTCCTCTCCTTCTCTTGTGGATCATAAAACTTTACCTCACAGATTCTACCTTTGGGAGATATCCAAATCCTTCCTTCCTCTTATAGTTCCAAACCCTCTGCTCATGAGCAATATTACAACTAGTCTTCCAACTAGTCTCTCTCCTCTAGTCTCAGGGCACCCTCTTCCTCCACCAAAATCAGGATCTAGCCAGACTGAAAATCATTTAATGGATTCACTGCCTTATCAATAAACTACAAAGCATATCAGGCATATGCAAGCTCTAAGAACCTCATATTTTACTCCTGTCCCTTCCCTCAAAATACTCCAGAGCACCCACCCTCCTCTGCTACATAGCCTATTGTTCCTTATAGCCATGCACATGTGGTTTCTTCTTTAGGAAATGTCACTCTTCCTGCCCTGTGCTTGACTGGCTCCCTCCTTTTCAACAAGATGCACTGAGAACATCGCCTCCTATGAAGAAATAATCCCAATTATAACAAAAATAAGGATCTGTTCTTGATTATAGCACCCTATTTATTCTTTCCAACAATTTTCCTTTGCTCTGTGATGCTTTTGCCTGTTTCTGTCTGTCTTCTGCCTATACATAGAGAGGACTGATTGAGGCAGGGACTTTTTCATTCACTGTCACATTACCTGTACATTGCACAGATTTTACCACAGTACTTGGTACGAGTGCATCATTTAAGTGTCACTGGGTGTAGTCAGACTGACACATTTTTACTGCTTGGTTTCAGAATAAATACGAAAACCATGAATGCTAAATATGAAGCAGCTGAACCTCTCTGTACAGGAAATCCACTCTTCTCCCGAAAGAGTTTTCTTCCCTATGCCTGAGTGTGTTCATGCAAGGGCTAGTCAGTGGTTCACAGGAAATGATGGATTAGAGTACACAGCCTGACACGTGGCTTTCACCTTCATGTCCAAGAGGAAAAGTTTACACTCTTGGCACTTAGGAATCATCCCAGTGGAGTGGCAGGAGAGAGCTCAACAGGCTGTGTACTCTGTATGTGGTAGCTCACCTGCCACTGTTGTGTTTGCAAGGGTTCCTGGGTCCTCACCTCTGAAACATGGTTTCTGAGCTTCAGTTCTAGAGAAGATGCATGATCAAGTCACACAGTCTCTGCTGAAGGCAAAACAATGTTTCTCACTTGTTCTGAGTACAGAATGAGCCTCAGCTCTATGCCAGGCAAGTCAGGGCTGGTCACTAGAGACAAGAGAGTTAAGTAAAAGGAAAACCTGACAGCTCACTGTGCTTCCCACAGCATGCACATGTATGTAAGCATTCTGTAGGAATTAATTTACTGAGTTATCACACAGCCCTATGAGAAAAGCACTTTCTGCCTCCATAGAGTAAGAACATGAAGAGATAAAGTTAAGTCAATGCACAATGGTCAAGACCAAATATCGTACAAGCAGCAAAGGCTCAAAGAGTAGCCAGAAAGACCAGAAAACGCACAGGTAACTCTTGCACTACTGTGCAGCACAGGAACTAAAAGGCAACATTGCACTATCATCACTTGCAATTTCTCTAGCAAAGCCACTGACTAATCTTCCTTAACATCTTTGTTAAGACTGCAAGGCCGGGTGAACAATAGCCCTGTATCAGAACATTCTCGGGGGTACGTTAATGGAAACAGTTCTTGGCCAGTGTCTTCCTATCCTACCTTCTTCAAAAGCACATATATGAAGTCTCAGAGTAACCTAAGAATTCCCTTCAGCTATAGAACCTTCCCGTCACCAGAGTGCTGACCTCTCAAGTCACATACCTGCATTTTCCCAGAGGGGCTATACCACCTTGCACAGGTCTTCCTTCTACAGAGAGATCCTTACAATATGCAGAAGTCCACAGGGAGAAATTATTTTAGAGATGAACACAGCAGACATGAAAAGCCTGGTCTGGGACTCAGCTGCACTCATGGCTCTGCCATCTACCAGCTGGGGCACATGAAGCAAGTAACTGGCCATGCTCTGTCTGCTGCCTCACCTGTCCTATGCAACTGCTTCTAGGGTTGTAGTGGCATTAAGTTGTACTTGATGTACTCAGGAAATGCTAATGTAAGTCAACAAATTTAAATTTGCCTTTAATATGTTATAACCAGCATAATTAATAAACAGGAGAAATTTCACATAAATATCATCAGAGCGGACATTTATTAAGCATCAACTACATGGTAGACAACCTCATATACATTATATGTAGGCAACTGTACTGAATCTTGAAATGACACCTGAGGGCATTTGACTGACCTTGTCAGAAAAGAAAGTTACATGTTTTGTTATACAGGTCTTGCTTTAACTCGGCCTTAACCACGCAGCAGAAAAGTTTAATCACGAGGCATAATAAGTAAAGCCAGATTAGTATGCTAAGTGGTAAAAGGCTTAAATCAACAGCTTCTGACACTGTCAATTCTGCTGATAACCCACTACTATTATGGAATATTGGACTATGTATACAACTTCTTTCTCTTAGTTCAATGAGAAGAAATATTTGTACCAATAGTGTTTAGAAAAGTTATCATGTCTGCATCTTGTACTCAGAACAACTACTGTGAAGACAACAGTGTGAACTGTATTAATTATTGTGGTTGTCCTACTAATGAGTTGCAAAACTGTCCCATTGTTATTTCTTATTAAAAGAAAAAAATCGTTAAAAAGTAAAAATAGTAGTATTTTTTTAAAGATAGCAATAGGGCTTGTGAGATAGCTCAGCAGACTAAAATCCCTTAGGCAAGCACAGGGACATGCCATGCCAGCCCCACTCCCAGGGCAGTCTGAGCTGGGCACAGAGTCAGGGTGTAGTGGCATATACCTGTAATACCAGTGCTGCAGAAGCTGAAAACAGGAGGATCACTGTAAGTCTGAGCTGCATAGTGAGACTGTGCAACAACCAAATACAAGAGAGAGAGAGAGAGAGAGAGAGAGAGAGAGAGAAGAGCTGTTGTAAACCCTATCTTACAATCACAGAAACTGAGAACTAGAAAGATTAAAGAATTTGACAAAGACACACAATAGCTAGCGAGTGATACAGCTCAGATTTCAGCCCAGTCAGGTAATTCCACAAGCCTTGTGCTGATCCATGGACCCCATCAGTCTGCCCAGAAAATGAGAGTATGGCATAGTTGTCCCTGAACATAAATAGATTTAGAAACACAATTCCTTGCCATTCCTAACATGGATTTCCCGGTCCAGGCTTGGGTCTCTCCTCCTTCCTAATGCTCTGAGGTCCCAAGTGGGATCCAGAGTGGCCTTCCTAATGAATGCTTTCTATGTCTCTCAGCAGCTAGCACTGTTCTACTTGTCCCCGGCAATCCAAGCTACCCAGGATATAAACTTGCAGGCTTTAAGCAGAGTCAACAGAGGGGAGCCTTTCTCCTGGGGGAAGCTTTCCAAGGGGGGTATAATTGAGGGTATTGTGACCCATACTCTAGGGCCAGCATGTGTAAGGGACATGGAAATGATTCTCAGATGCTCTTGTATTTCCTTCATGATTTTTCAATCGCATTTTTTACTACCAAGAAAGAGGTATGGGCGTTGGTGGTAGCACTTGGCTCAGGCCTATCCTAGGGCTGTATTTATTTTACCTTTGTACTACCTGCTCAGTCACCTGCAGGCTACTAGACCCTCCCACAGGAGCAGAGAAAAAGATGAGAGTTCTCTCGCCTTGTGACTCAGAGACAAAGCAAGGGACTCTGAAACCAGCCTGAACTGAGAAGACAGGTACTAGGCTTCTGAGGTAGTTTGTGGGCTAAATGACAGAATATATTCAAAGGAGGAAGCACTATGTCTTTTTGGCATGTGGACCACAAATTCTGATTTACCTCTATTCACTGATTATTGCTTTTGTCAATTTTCATACATCCAAAATTGCCCGTGTTTTAACTCTGAGCACAGATCCTCATTTTAAAAACACAAGAACTTAATATGCTACTTTACCAAAAGATACTTTAAAACATCTAACTACATAAGCCCCAGGGACATCAATCATAGCCCACTCCTCTGCACATACTGAGCAACCACAGAAAAGCCAGCCAGCCTCATGGCACACAGACCCTCAAAAGTCCCTCCTCCTCTCCTAACCTGTATTTTTTTTTCTTGACCTTATTTTGACTGGCTTTAACCTCTCCTGGGCAGAAAAGTAAATTTTCCCAATTTGCAAGGAAGAAGGAAAGGGGAAAATATGAGGCTGGCAATTACGGAGTTCTTTCCGGAGGCTGGTAATCACAGAGCTCTGCACAGGAGCTCATGTCCATAACTTTTGTCCCATCCCAATATTATGAATTAGGACAACCATGTGAACTTGGTGATATTATTCCCATTTTTATAGACTAGAAGATGAAGCTGGAGAGGGAAGCCAGACAACCCACAGATAGGAGGGACCCTTAGCTGTTCACAATCCTATTTTCTTCTAAGAAAAGACCATGACACCCAAGAAGGTTTTTGTTTGTTTGTTTGTTTGTTTGTTTTAGTTTTGTTTTGTTTTGTTTGCATTGGAAATTAAACTCAAAAGAATTCAAGTTTCATGGGATGAAAGGAGGAGCAAAGGACACTGACTGAGCTCTATCCATGTCTGAAAACAGGTTGCACTTTGTGCACTTGGTTAGCAAGTCTCGCCACCCTTTCTGACCTCCATTTCCTCATTTGCAGAGCAGGGATAATAAAGCTTGTGTCACAGGATTGTCAGAATCTGAAGAGCACTCTCAATAAATGTTATTTCCTCCTTCAATCTGATGAGTCATTTTTAAAAATATTTTATATGCATTCCCCTAAATGGGCAGCCACAAATTTTTTCCCCTTTCAATATGAAATCCCACACCGCAGTAGGAATTACTTGCAAAGAGTGTTTACTATTTCCTATTTCCAAAATGTATTTTCCATTAGGTAATTCAAAGCTATTAAGACTGCCAAAGCCCTAAATAACCAGGCCACATCAGAGCTAGAACTGCATGACCTGCACACTATAAATGAATTGCTTTGCAGCATAAGTTAGATGTAGAGGTAGTTTGATTTCACTCTGATGTGACTCAAACTGATAGAAACACCGTAAATATCCTTTCTGAAGTTGGAAGCAGGCAACAGTGCCATTGGCAGCAAATGTGAAACCATTTTCATAATAATTTCTTGAGCCAAGAACCTCAAGAGTGGCTTGTGTGACAGATAAGAAGCATCGGCTTGATTGAATCAGACTAACCACATATTGCTTGACTGTATTTTGCTTCCATTATGGGTCTCCTGAGAATTTGGTTTCCGTGTCAGGCAAATAGGACACAAAACAAGAAGCTAATCCTTCAGTCTGAGAAGGGCCAGGAAAGTTATTTTGTACTGGAAGGTGAAAGATAGGTTTATCCAGTAACCAATTAACATATGGTTACTGGGATCAAGTTTTAAACATTGCACATAAAATGCTTTGTGTACAAATATAAAACCAGTGGAAATCCAGGGAAAGAAAACTGTTCTCAAATACTAAAAGCAATAAATCCATATTTATGTTTACGAGTATTAAGACTCCAGCACTTTCGGTGCATTCAGTGCCCCATTGTAGCCTTTTCAAACTTGTGTATTAGCTGGCACAACTAGATTTGATATTGATTTTTCATTACGAAGTCACGAAGGGAAAGATCTTGAGACCAAACCTATGATCCCAAGCAAGCATTTTTTCTTGTCTGTGCATTTCCAATTCTATAGAATGATGGGGTGGCACTTTCACCATGTTATACATGGTACAATTGAGCAAACTGGTGGGGAGATGTCACTTGAATAAAATGAGTTAAATGAGTTCCCGCTGGCTTCCCTGTTCTGCCAGCATCCCTTCTTTCACAGATGTGCTTTTACAACCCTTCCCTCTCCCATATGACAGACAAAAGAAATGGGACAAAATTTTTGATGAATTCACCTCAAAGAAACAATGGAAATGGGATTAACTGAAGAAGGAAGAAGTCAGCTCCCTTCTATTTGAATATTTCCCAGGCTACAACTGGGTAAACTATTTTCTTTGGGACCTCCCAAAGCAATATCACATCCTAGTCTTTGGAGAAGAATGAATCACATGAACTAACTTTTGAGATGGTTTAGAAAAATTAGTTTTAAGAGTCATTTCTTTTTATTCTTTAGAGCCTTCTGGCAACACTTCATACTAACACAAGAAACTCTTGGAAAAAAACTGAAAAAAAAAAAAAAAAAAGATTCATTCACAAGGCAGGTCACACACCCAATCTGAGATCAGGAGTACCTGGAGAATTACAGGTGAACCTTTCCTAGGAAGGCATTGTGAGCCCTTGCACTGTCATTGTGCAGAAAACCTGGTCACAGACAAGGAACACAGGAGCAGCTGTAGGGAAGAAGTGCTGGTTTGCCCAGCTTTCTCTTTTGCAGCTTTCATTTTCTAGGCTGGTATTTTACATTCTCCCAGTCCTGTTTTGAGCCAATTACAGAGAAGACATATCTAGACTTAAAATTGCCACTAAGCGTAGTGTGCACACTAGGACTGAGGTTGGTGGGGTTAATTCTAATACTGTTCATTCCCATAGTTCTCCACCTAGAAGTCAGTTAGCTGTGATTTTCTCTAATGAGTCTAAGCAATATGGGAGGACAGTTCTCATTCTCAGAGGACAAAATATCAATAGCAGTGAGATAAGCATAGGTCTGTACTCAGCTCTACCGTGCTTGCTGCCCACAGAGAAAGAAGATAGAATGTGATGACGCTGGAAGTGATTGTCAAAGTCATCTACTCTAATGCTCATCCCTTGAAGACAAAGAAACAGAGGCTCAGAGAGGCAAAGGGACTACAACTCCATAGGCTAGCCCTGTTACCCTGAGTATGTTTTCAGCATGAATGAAGCTGCAGATATCCAGAGTCAACTACATCTCAGATTTCTATCTTAACTGTCTCTTAAATCAGTGACAGGGGACTTACGAGTTAGCTAAGTGATTTAATCGCCTGTGTAGGCAATCCCAGTTAGGTACAGGGGACATCGGTTTGATCCCCCAGACCTATCCTTAAGACAGCCTGAGCCAGTAAAAAAAAAAAAAATTAAAAAAAAAAATTAAAAAATTCCTTCGCACCTTTTAGGGACAGCCAAACAGCTTAGCAGTTTAAAATACCTGCAAGCAGATGTAGGAGCCATGGGTTTGATCTCCAGGCATGCCATGCTGGCACCTCCCCCAGGGGCGGAGTGGGACTAAATGTGGTGGCCCACACCTGTAATCCCAATCCTAGCTCTTGGGAGACTGTAAACAGGCAGATCACTATGAGTCTAATCTAGTAGTGAAACCTTGAACACCCTGTAGACCCTTTCCTAAAATAGAAAAAAAAAAAAAAATTCATAAATAAATCTGTGACAAAGGACAATTCATAAGCCCCTCAGAGGTTTGGGGCTCACAGAGGTGAAACAGGGGAAGAATTGAACCCACATATTGCTCATGAAGTGTGGTTGGTTTTCTGACACAGTAAGAAAAATTGTTGGCCTCTGCCTCTGGTTTCTAAGATAGAGCGCATGACATCCTTACGGGTGGGAGTGCTAGGAGAATCTCTTGTTCTAACATTTGATCTTTGAACTTGATTGGTGGCCAAGTTGCTAAAATCCCTGGAATCCAGGGTCTGGGGCCATGAAGGGAGCTCTGAGACAGGAGCTGATCATCTGAAGGAGCAAGGACTGATGTAGCATGCAGACTTTTAGCTCCATCTCCAATCTTAGAACCAGGTCAAAGGTCAATGATGTAATCCAACCTGTCTGTTTAATTAAGCCTCTTCAAAACCTGGAAGGAAAGATTTCCAACAACTGTCAGACTATTGAACACATGGAGGATCATGGCGGGCAGGGTATCCAGAGACATAGGAAGACGAAGCTTCCCATAGGATGCTCAGTGCCCCTTTGAATGTCTTTCCGTAATGTCCTTTGTAATAAATGGATACATGAGAATCAGGTGATTACACGAGTTCTGTAAGCTTCCCTGCCAAATTAATAAAACTTGAAGAGACGCTCTTGGGAACTCCAATTTAGTGCCCATTAGTCAAAACCTTGGGCTTATGCTTGGCATCTAAAGTGGAGAACTGAGCCCTTAATCCAGTGGACATGAACCTATGGGACTCATTTTTTGTTTTGTTTTTGTTTTCTTTTAAGGCCAAAGATGTTGGCAAGGGAGATAATTCAACAGTCTAAGCACTTGCCTGGCAAGTGCAAAGACACGGCTTCAGTACCTTCAGTACCACATACTGTGCCAGCCCTGGCCCAGGAACGTCATGCCAGTGAAACTGGGCATGGTGATGCAAGCCTGTAATCCCAGCACTGGGGAGGATAAAACAAGAGGATCACTGAATCTGACCTACATAGCAAGATGTAGTGAGACCTGTACCAAATAAAAAAATAAGATATTAAAGTGAGTTGCTTTTATCTAAACTAAAATCTCAATATTCAGTTTCAACTGCAGTGTTGGCACTTTGTGACTAATAAACAGGTTCCAGGTTGCAGTTTTGGCACTCAGGCTGTCAAAGGGCTGTCACCGATGCCACTTGTGGGATGTGAGTAACTCTAGGAGGCAGTGTTAGAATTGAGCGAAGTTGTAGGGCGCTCAGTTACATTCTGTGGGCAAACTTGGTGGGAAGAAAAGTCCACACAGTCTGGTGACTAATGGTGAATATTCTGCTTTGAGTGCAGGCCATGCATGAGAATAGAGACAAGCAACGCTTTTCTGCTTTGCTTTAAATCTCAGACTAAGAATCAGTGAGAGTTCATAAAAAAGTATTTAGCACAGCACCTGGCATAAAAGTATGTGTTGCAATACAGCTAATACAACGGTGATATAATTTCCCAGCATCCCTCAAGCCACAATTTTCAAGACTCCTTTTATACACTCAACAAACTTACACTATACAGGTACTTTGTGCCACACACTGTAGACTTGCCCGTGGCAGAATCAGGGAGCGGGCTCAATGTACCAACCTTGGTCGGAAGTGTTTGCATGGTGCCTGGTTAACAGTCTCATTTTGGCCAGGTAAGACCTACACAGACACCTCTTCAGTCCATGCTAACCCAGAAGCCTGGGCCAGAGGCAAGGAGCCCTAGCCCTCTGGTAGCATTTCCAAACTCTCCAAATTCCTATTTCTTTGTTGTTGTTATTGCTGCTGTTGCCAGACCGGCTTCGCCTCAAGCTGAGCTTCTAGTGAGTGCAGCGCTGGAGAAGGCTGTGAAGGGGCAGAAAGAAGCTCTACAGCCTGCACTCTGCTGGTGGCCCAGAGGCTCAGGCTGCTGCTGTCCAGGGGGGCTGTGCTGAGCCAAGTCTGAGGAGCTCAAGGCGATGACCTCTGGTTTCAGTGCACTGCAAAGGCCTCAACAACCCTGTATTGGTCATTTCAGGAAGAAGAAAGTTAGGTGATATAGTGGTAGGGCAACAGGAAAGCATCAATCTGAGGCACACGGACACAGATTTCGTCTGTCTCTTTGTTTGTTTGTTTATTTGTTTTCTTGATGAAGGAGAAAGAAGGGAGAGGCAAAATTAAGTCACTAATCTCTCTGCAATTGTAGTGATAACTAACCCACACTAAGCATTTCTGTTTGGACTACATATGCTCACTGTGACTGTCCCTGCTTACAAGGAAACTGAGACTTAGAGAAAGTAAGTAACTCAGCCAAGCCAGACAGCAAGTAGGTGGCAGAAGCAGACCTGATTCCCAGGGCATCTCCATGGTGACTACACTGAAAGCAACAATTTTCAGACTCAGGAGCCAAGGTCTGTGTGGAGTTATTAATCACCTCACTTCAGACAAACCTTTACCAAGTAAGAGTTCTTGTTATCCATGTACAAAAGGAAGAACTGAAACTGAAGCCATGCTACACAAATGGGTGAAGTAAGGGGCACCTACTTCTGACCACCACATTCGTACAACTGCTAGATTAGAAATCAGGGCACTTGGTTTAAATTCTATCTTTGTCACTCACTAACCTTACACCCTCAGCTAACTTAGCAATCTTGATGGGCCTAGGGCTCCCCATCCCTGGAGTGGCCAAACAAGTGCTTGCTGGCTATTTTTTGAATGAAGTGCTAATATAAGGTATATCATACCTCTAGGAGAGTGGCTCTGTATGGGAGAGTGAATACAATGATAACCTTTGCTTCCTCTGTGGTTGCTACTGGATGGGGCAGGTTGCCAGATGCAAATCCTATGCAGACCTTGTGATTCATTCTATTCTTAAAGCAAGAACGGTGAATCTTGGAAGTGGCTAATATGTCCATCAACAGATGAATGGGTAAAGAAAATGTGGTATTTGAACACAGAGGGCTACTACCCAACTGTAGAGAGGAATAAACTTGAGTCATTTGTAGGAAAGTGGATGCCCCTCAAGAACACAGTTTTAAGAGTGTTAACTGAAACACATCAGACATGCAAGCTTAAATATTGTATAGTTTCTCTCATATGAGAACCCCCCAATATATATAAGATATATATTCTTCATATACATATATAGATATATAATCTTATCTATCTATATCTTCTTATATATTTGTATATATATATATATATATATATATATAGATAGATAGATAATAATAAGAAATAGGGAGATGGTTCTTCTGCAAGGGAGAAGAGACCAATTAACAGGACAAGGCAGGAAGAAGGTATAAGGAAAGGGATGAAAACAGAATTACAATGTAGAGTAGTATGTCTGTGCAACAACTCCACATAAAAATGTGACCATCATGTACTGTAAATGTCTACTAATAAAAAGATTTAAAAATTGAAAAAAAGAATAATACCAACAGAATCACTGCAGAGAAACAATAATAACAAAACCTCCACATGGTTCAATGCGCACCATTCATATGTACATTCCATTATATCAGCACAAAGACTCTTGCACAAGCTCTTTCAAAGCTGTGACCTTTGTCGTCATTACATTCCCTAGCCATCCCCATAATACCACTTAGCCCACAATCTGTAACTGCAGGAGTGCAGGTACTTCTATATACTGGTAAATAGTTAACAAGTTACTACTGTGTACTGCTAGGGATCAGAAATTGGGTTATTATAATGCTCTCCCATGTATGAAAAGTTATCTTGGTTATTTTATAAATGAGAAGCAAAAGAGAGGCACAAGGGAGGCAGTGGTGGCCTCAGGTCACATGTTGGTGAGTACAAGTGCCTCAGTGAACTCTAGGTTTGTGTGAATCAGAACGAGACTCCCGCTACAACGCTGCTGCCCCAGCACAACTAAAGCTGCCTGACACAAGAGGTTATGCCACTTCTACAGCACCGACCGTGCCCCTGCAGATCCATGTGGCTTCATTATTCATAGATAGTGAACATTTATCTGCTTCATTATTTGCCAACAACCTAGCAGACTTTTGGAACATTTCAATTACTCAGTAAAAAAAAGTGTCAAATGGCTGAATAAATAAGCACTTATTGATAGCTGTGGTCTATATCCTCCAACCAATTAGAATAAATAATAAGACAAAGGCATAAAAAACTAAACAGAAACAATAAATACCTCACAGCCCAAGCTCTGGTGTCAGAATACATAAGATAAGAGATGATGGAAGCTGAAGGAGGCTGGAGGTGGCCACAAAGCATTGAGGAGCTGAATTCTGAAGGAAATACATATCTAAATGAGCAGAGGTAATATGTGGCAGAATTCACAGCATATTAAATTATGATCACTCTGTTGTAAGCATATTCATTTGTAAATAAAATATATGTTTTAATTAACAAATCTTATTCCCAAAGGAAGTACAGTGAACTCAATTTAAATTTAAAAAGCCTACTGTATCCATTCCAAGGACAAATTAGTATTTATTTTTTAACTGGATGCAGACCAAAGAGCACTGGGCCTTAAGCATGAATATATGTTAGAACCCATGCAAGTGCAAGACGTGCTGAAGGTGCTGGAGAAACACTGGCTGGGGTGGGACAAGTGCCAAGGTCTCCACTTTCAGCAGAACAAAACATCACTGAGCATTTCTTCTGTATCAAGAACCAAGCTTTCTTATCTGAGTCCTAAGAAGAAGCTGTTTTTACTTTTGTTCAACTAAGCTGAGGATCAACTTGATGGACTTGAAAATCTGCCTTCAGAAGAGTAAAGCACACTGCCGGGTGTGCCTGATTCGCCATGGAAACAGGGCCTTGGGAACTTTTCTGCTCTCTGTTTTCTTTCTGTCAAGTGATGTTGCCAGACATTACCTCCAAGAAACCACAAACCAATACCATGAAGAAGCTCTGCTCTGTCACACCTTTCTACCATAGCACTGTCATGGAACCAGTGGACTCTAGTGGATCCTCTGAAACCAAGGGCCAAATTAAATTTTTCCTCCTTGAAATTGTGTGTGCAGAGTATCTGGTACCAGCAGAAAAAAGTTGACACAGCTTCTCTAGAAAGTAGATACAATTACTCTAGTGTGATGTTAAGGACCTGGTTTCCACCTGGCAAGGAAGCAAATTTAAATATCCCCATTCTATCAATGAACTAATTCTCCACCATACCTGGCTTTTAGAATAGCTTAGGAAGCAGACTTGTGCTCTTTAGGACCTGAGATAGCTTTCCTCAAGAACAAAGGATATAGGACATCAACTGCATCTCATTTGCAAGGAGAATTCTAAGAGGGGCCATGAGAGCACGTCCTTGGTCACCAGAGTAAGTGTGTATGTAAAGAGGGGAATTCAAAATGTGTGTGAATTTTTAAGATGAAGCCTAAGTCTGCAGAGAAATGTGAACTTTGCAGAAAACTGCTTCACTTCAGACTCCCCAAATCTCCCCAAATAGGGCCTACATTCCCCTGCTGTGGGAATTTCTATTAGAAAGCTGTAAAAAGCCCTTAGTTTGTTAGATTTTATAAATAAGGAAAACATAAGCTATCTTTTTGAGTGACTGCCCATTTCTGATCTGATGCATGAAGGTTCATTTTGTAGGCTTATGTTCAGATATTAAATTATTAGATGTCCTTAAGAACATTTTATTACTATTCTAGATATCTAGAGATTGAGGTTTAAATAGGTCATTGATTGATGAAGTGACAGAACTGGGACTAAACTTGTGTTCAAATTCAACACTTAGCCAGGAGACCAGATGGCACAGTGCAAGTTACAATGAAAAGATGGCACATCAACAAATGGAACCTTATTAAAGAGTGATGCTCTGGAGTGATAGCCACAGGGCGAGTGGGGCAGAGGTAGGGGGAACTGAAGTAGACCCTCAATGACAGGAAGGACTCAAGCTGAGGAGGAGAATGGACAACAGGTTTAGGAAAGATGTCACCACTTGTGACTTTCATGTATCACAGCAACAGAAGTGAGATCAATATATTATAACCTGCATTCAAATCCTGACACAACATTTTATAGTTTTTTTAATTCCTTCAGACCTCAGTTTTCTCAGTTCTCAAGTGGTGATCATAAATGCCACTTCTGCACAATCATCGCAAAACAACAACCTGGCTATTTATAAGCATCCCGACACAAAGTTGGACGCATAGCATGCATGCAATGATCATCACCTGTTATGGTTCATTCAGTCACAATGCTTTGTGCGGGTAAAAGAACTGTATAATACAGCAGCCTTTTCTCCAAGGATCAGGTGCTATGTTGGTAAGCACAAAAGAGAACAAAAAGCAGAAGTCAAAACTCCACCCTATTCCACCTCCAGGAGTCAGAGCGGCGAGGTTTACAAAGCCACCATTCCTAAAGGCCTAAGAGGTGACCCAGGAACTGCCTTTTGGAATAAGTAGAAAAGCTCAATGGAAAGCCACTCCACTCCATGGAGAGGGATATGGCAAACACCTAGGCCTCGGAAATGGCCTGGCAAGGCAAGACATGGCAAGAGCAGGTGGAAGTGCTGACAAGTGGCCTTAGGCAGGACTCTGGGGACCTCAAGACAGGAAGTGGAGTGTGGGGTCGGGGTGGTATGTTCAAACGTAGCATTCTGAATGCCCACTGGGACATAAAGGACTGAAGAGCACAGACTGAACATCAGGAAAAGAGAAAAGACAAGAAGGCAAGGGAAGCCACTGGGAGTCGGGGTAAATCAACAAAGAAAACAAAACTCATTTGACGAAAGCATTGCTTTCCACTACTGGAGGCTCTTCTCAAACATAATGAATAAATAAATACGCTTCCAGTGAGACTTCAAAGCAGTAGTTCGCTTCCATCTAAATCGCTCCCCAGAGCCAGCGGCTGCAGGAGCAGTGAGTGAGTGCCATCACTGAACCTCGTCTCCTTTCTGTAAAGATCCCTGAGCTGGGCAAATTTCCCATCAGAGAAAGAGACACTCAGATCCAAGATAAACTGGAATCTAACTGCAGGTCCCACTTTACCTCCACTTCACGTAGTAAGATAGAAACTAGCTACTCCACCACAGCCTCAACTTTCCATTTATAAAATGTGTGCTAGAGTCCTTCTAGGATGAATGTTCTATTATTCTACAGATGGGATTTCCATGCAGGGATGGTCTGTACTGTACCTCAAGTACAGTTTTGAGGTTATCATTTATCTTCATAATTTCAGCAAATCACACTGTGGTTTCAAACAAAAAAATCCTTTGCAAGGTCAGTCACTATTACCAAAGAAGTGACTACCACACTTCTTCTAAGTTATAACAGCTCAAGTGCATTTTATTGATCATCTACTATGCAAAATATTTTAAATGCCTGACTCTACCCTTATAGAAATCCGAAAAGCTAAGGACCACCGCATTCTCCTTTTGCTATAAAACTACAATGCAAATAGAATAAGTAACTTACCCAAGGTCTCACAATGAATAAGTAGCAGAGCTATAATAGATATCAGTCTATATTTCCCCAACCCACTCCTCTCCTCTCTATTCTATTACCTCACTTGCACTCTCCCTGTTTCTATGTCACTGTTTAGGTGTAGAAAATCAGAAGGAGAAAGACCATAGATATTATGTGGCTCACCCACACCATTACACTCTCTTTCAGACTTATAACAGTGATAGCCAGCTGGTCACAAAATGCTATCCTATTGTCACCACAGATCCATCTCTAACTACTCAGAGTTGACCCCGATCCTTTGTGTGCACCTTTACCATCTTTTGTTAGAGGGATGTGATTGTTTAGGGTGACAAGGCTTAACAGTGACAAAGTAGAGTCTAGAAGCTTGCTCTTGACTTCCAGTCCAGTGAGTTCATGGTAGGATACAACATATGCAAAGAACACTGCCTTTTACAAGTCCAATGCAGACACTGAGGCTGACCATATCATGTGTCATGTGCCACCCAGAGACTTCTAAATCTAGCCCTAACACATATTTCTGGGATAATACAAGTCAACCAATCAAAGGCCTACTACAAAACAGCTCTCCTATTTTGTTCTGCTTCAAAACAATAATTTACAAAACTGAGAAATTTATTTTCTTTTTCAAGTTAACAAATACTGGAATTGGAATCACAGAAGCTTAGAAACTGAATAAAAGAGCAATGATGCCACTCACTTAATTCCTCCTAGGAGAGTATTATTTCTTTAAGTTTTATAGGGATATTGACAAGTTATATGACTCAGTTGTATCCAAAGCATAAGCCCATCTAGGTCACAGCACAGCTTAAATACAGCACAAGCAAGCTCCTAGAACTAAGACCTATAGGAAGCAGCCAGACTCCTTCCCTTGACTTGAAGCAAGTGAAAGGTGGTCCTACATTGGCCCAGGAAATTGCTTCTCATCAGATTACTACATAGAAGGGAGATAAAGAAGCCCAGATAACAGCCTCAAAAGGAAACAACCCTTCAGCACCTGGAGGGAAGCATGGAGATAAGAAAGATCATTGTTGTGGATTGAATGTGTCCCCCAAAAGATCTTATTTTGGAAACTTGATTCTCAAATTTATATGCAAATTGAGTCTGTGAGACTTTTGGGAGACACTTAGGATCAGATGAGCTCATGAGGATGGGGGCGCTTGGAAGGTATTAGGAGCTTTACAAGAAGTAGCCAAGAAACTTGAGCTAGACTATTAGCTGTCATGCCCTGTGGCATATTGTGATTCAGGGAGAAGGTCCTTACCAGATGCCAAGCCTCTGTTAATTCCATGCTGTTGGATGTCTCAACTGCCAGAAGCATGAATCTCACAAATCTCCATCCTTTATAAGCTGCCCAGTCTCAAGCATCTTGTTAGAGCAACCAAAAATGCATTAAGACTGTCACAATCATAAACAGAAAGGAGGTAGGTGCAGACTGGCTCCCAAGTATATGAGGGACCCTAAGAAAGTTCAAGGGTCTCACACCAAAGAATCTCTTTTTATTTATTTATTTATTTATTTACTTATTTATTTATTTTTGTCTTTTTGAGACAGGGTGTCGCTGTGCAGTTCAGGCTGGTCTTGAGCTCACTTTTGTAGCCCAGGCTGGTCTCGAACCTGCAGCGATCCTCCTGCCTCAGCCTCCCGAGTGCTGGGAATACAGGTATGCGCCACCACGCCTGGCCCGGAATCTCTTTTTAATAGCTCTGAGTAAAGGAATTTTGAATTTCATCTGAAGAGATCTTTTTGGTACACAATTTCTGCCCTGAGAATTCACATGGGACTCACTGAAGATGTTGTAGACAAATCTATACCCCAAAAATGCTGTCATCGCCCTATCAATCTGTCCTGTGGCCTATTTACACAAACATGCTGAGTTCTTTATGAGAATAGCAATAATGACCCTAAGATGATAAAAATCACTCATCTATAATTATGTGCAGAGTGGCAAGTAAGCACAATTCTGGCACTGGGAGTCTCAAAGGTCCTTTCATTAAATATTAACTCAGTTTTATGAGGTGGGGATCACTGAGGGCAGCAGGGACTGCAAAATGTAAGAGCATCCCAACCTTGCAGGGCCTGCCCCAGGGAAAGCCATATATCTCCCTGCTAGGATGGTCCTAATGAGCCAAGAGTTGGCATTTCTGCAAATATATTTCTTTCTAAAAGAGGAACTCATTATTCCAGAAGTTGTGTTTCTGAATTCATGAAGGTAAAATTATACCAATTAAGCATCATGCCTTTTCTTTTCTAAATGAACAGAAGCTCAAAATACTGCCAAAGTCTCAGGTTAAGTTCTACAAGAAAGCATACCTTGTTCCCAGACAAACACCTAGATGTGGAAAAACAATAATGGGCACTGCGCCATTGCCTAGTGCTCTGGTGATCCAGGCACTCATCCGTCCATCTACTCATTCATTCGTTTATCCAATGTCTGCCAAGCAAGGTACCTAGTGCTGACTGCTGAGGAAGCCAAGGACTTGGCCTCTGAGGTGCTTCCAGCCTCATTTCTCAAAGACAACCTTGCCCATCTTTTTCCCTTCAGAGATATGTAGATTTTCAAAGGTTTTTAGTCCTGCCATGTAGCGTTGCCTGGCCTCCCAAGAAATTAAACCTTGCAGTCATCACCGAATACACGTAAATCATCACAATGACATGTCTGTCAAGAATCTCCTGCTCTAGAGGTGAAGGCCTAGGTGACACAGCAAGAACGTCACCTGCACGAGCCATACATTCTGAATAGACAGCCCAACATGTCTGCCACCATTCCCAGTCAGGCAGAGGCACCTTTCACTGGGGTGTTGCAGGAACAGGAGCCAATGTTTGGGAGGAACCAGTGTTAAACAGTGTGGAGATAGCTATGTAGAACAAACTCGTACAGCTTCAAAATACCATTCTCCTCACCCCATATGGATACTCCTTCTATCCCCCAAAGAATATTTTTGTCAGCTCTGGGAGGGGGAGACCCCCACTGCCTTCCCATCCTCTGTTGTGCCCACACAGTTAATTCTTCCCTCTGAGGTCCTCTGCCTGGAGGTGCTCCCACTGGGAGCCTCTCTGGGCATCTTCTGGATGGCCTGTCACTTCTAAGGAATGCCATGTGGAAGGTACTACACTTAGCGTGGATTTAGATCACTTCGTCCTCTGGGAGTCCAGGGAAGTCACTATTTTAATCCTGCTTACAGGTGAATCAAATTACAGAGGATGAAAATTCTTTTGCCAGTGTCACATGGAGCTGACACTAGTTCCCTTTTAACTACTGTGCACCCCACTGCACCCTAGTGTAGCTGTTGTACTAAGCTATGTGGACACAGTGAGTCCTATTCTTCCCTAGCACCTTACGGGGAAGCAGTGCTCAGGTGAGAGTGAGCAAATGATCACCAGTGAATGAGAGAGTAAACAAATAAGGGGATAGCGACAGTCTCTATATTGAACCCCCAGCCTCTTTCAGAAGTCTAAGATAGTTCCAGAATAGAAAATAGTAACCTGGAAAAGAAAGTCAAGTGACAACATTTCTCATTTTTAGTTATTAAAATATTTGATTTAATATCCTTGTTTTGAAAGTACATTTCCGATTATTCCCTTAAAATTACTCACTTAATACTGCAGTAGATTAAACCCACAGCCACAGGAACATGGCCAACAGAAACACATCTGCTTAGCTTGAGAAAACTGGAATATAAAACCCTAAATTTGCAGAAACATAAATGGGGAGAAGCATTCAGTTTTGAAAGCATTCATCATAAGTCTCCTGTAAATTGCCTATTGCCCTGGAAATTTCAGTTTTATATGTCTGATTTCAGCATCTTCCAAAAAGCCCATCCTTTAGACTTCTGGGTATGCTAAGGTTAGCGATCAATTAGAATGGAGGCTAAGAGGCACACACGGCTTCATGTTATAAAAGTGCAGGCCAATGTCTAAATCCTGCAGGTTCACTGAACTATGGCAGAGCTCTAGGAGACGTGACATTTCTCATCCAACTAAAATGAGAATTGCCACAAGGTAGTACATGTGACATATTTAGGTCTTCTTTCAAAGAATTTGTTCTAACAAAGCAAATAAAAATTCAAAGGCTTGTCATGCTCAGTCAATAAAAGAAATAACAATACATCCCATTTTCAAGAACTGAATCTTATGACAGCCATAAGGGCAAAATTATCAGAAGCAGTCATTATTATATTCGCTTAGACTAATAAAATTCATTTACTTGGTACAAATATTCATACTTTTCTTTAACTGTTGGTAGAAAAGTAAGTGTCATGGCTGGGAGATAGCTCGACAGTCTAAATGCCTGCCTGGCAAGTGCAAACACCTGGGTTCAAGCGCACTGTATTGCATGCTGTGCCAGCCCTGGAACCCTGGGTGCACTGCACCAGCCTGGAAACTGGGTGTGGTGGTACACACCTATATTCTCAGTGCTGGGGAGGCTGAGACAGGAGGATCACTATGGGTCTAAACTGTGTAGCAAGACACTGTATTAAAAAGAATTTAAAAAATTGTGACTATCTCTCCTCTCAAACAAATTAGCATCTGAAATATTAGAGAGGAACAAGGCTACCAGAAGTGATGATGGAATGTTTTTCCTTTTGGGAACACACCCAAATAGTTGCTCCTTCCAAGGTATCTCTGGAGACTTCACACCCAGCCTTCAGGCACTGAGCCTTGTCTGATGAGGGAGCCTTGATCACACCCTCCTCTGAAAGGTCTTCTTGGTACCTGGTGTCTTAATGAACACACACACCAACCGCCCTGTCTCAGCTCCTATCCCCATCACATAAGGCAGCATTAAAACCATAAGTATTCTTGCTTTATTTAATGCACTGGAACCTGCCAACTTTTATCTTGTCACATAACAGACCAGTAGGACAGGGAACAGAGTGAGTTCCGAGTACAAAGTGATCTGGAAACACAGAATGTCTGAGCAAATCCAGAAAACATTAAGAAAAATTAAAGAGCCACATTTAATTTCTGTGCTCTCTCTAGAGTATGTGGGGACAGGGCTTGGATTCTTTTTGGGCAACAGAATCTTTGAGACCCAGCAATATACTGTCACCAAACAATAGCTTTCAGTGCCACAGCTTAAATGGAGAAAAAGTCTACACTAGCAGTAAAAGCATTTGGTAACTGTGTGCCTTGGTTTTCTATATCCATGCTGCTCATTGAGGATAACTGCCTAATGGTTTAAGTAAAACCATTTAAAAAAGCACTTCCTGTCTTGGATGACCAGAGTCCCTTCAAAGAAGAATGAGTGAATACAGCAATGGGAGGACTTCCCTCCACAAACCTGTCAGGGGGTTATCCAAAAGTATTAAGCCCCATTTTAAAGGAAAACAGAAACAAATAAAATAAAATGAAAAGCAAAATCCTTACATTCTACAAGTACATGAAATGCAGCAAAAGCACCTGCCTGGCAAGCACGAAGTCCTGAGTTTGTTTGTTATGTGACAGGAATAGGAGCTGAGAAAGGACATTTGGTATGTATGTCCATTAAGACACCAAGTACTCAAAAGACCTCTCAGACTAAGGTGTGGCGGTACACACCTATAATGTCAGTGCTGAGGAGGCTGAGACAGGAGGATCACTAAGAGTCTGAACTGGGCAGCAAGATCCTGTATCAAAAAGAACAAAAAAGTGACTATCTCTTCTCTCAAAGAAATTATCACCTAAAATATTATTAGAGGAACAACGCTACCATGTTGTGCCACCCCTGGGATCTCAGGTGTGGTAGCACAGCACACACCTGTAATCCAGAACTGGGGAGGCGGACACAGGGGGATCGCTATCAATTTGAACACTACAGCAAGACCTTGTATCAAAATAAAATGACATTACATGGAAAATGCAAACATTTATGTGTAAGTTTAACAGGTTTCCTAAAGATGGAAATCCTAGATAAATCAAATTATCTCAACATAAACATATGGAGCACCTGCTACACTCCAGGGACCGTCATTGACACGAAGCCCAGAGCATATCTTCTCATGGGATCCAATATTGTCCCCCAAGAATGTAAAAACTGGTCTATCATGGGTGAAAAACAAAACCATTTCTATAATACAAAACTTTCATGGAGGGAGAGATATTATTGGAAACAAACATCTAAAAAGCCTTCTTTGGAACGAAGTAATAAAAAGAAATTCGAGAAACACTAATCTAGGGTAACGAATAAAAAACCCAAAACTCCTACCATTCTAGGACTAATGTTTGGTTGACAGCACACAGGTAAGAAACAGCACAATGTGTAGTTTACTGAGTTCAAGTTCTACAGGAAAAGATCAAGCGGGTCAGGTGGTGCAGACAGGCTGGGACAAAGCAAGGCAGGCACAGCGCAACCACCATTTCCACGCAGCGATTTGTCAGTTTTTTTCTAATCAGATATGTGACTTTGGTGTGAAAAAAATGAAATTCTGGTGGAACGTTAAACAACAAATTTGCAAGGGGATAGGGCTGACAAATGATCTATTCCCCAAGTGTCGAAAATGTAGTAACTCAGCTTTTTAAACACCATCTTTGCTGATATGTATCCAGCATTTCCTCTGTACCTTTTAATTTCCCTTTTTCCCTCACAACTGAATACCCAATTGACTTTTTAATTCCAGTGCCCATCCATTGGAGACTAACAAGTTGCCATTTGGGATATGCTTAATGATTCCCAATGTTATCTCCACTTCTGGAAGGATGAAGTTTCAGCATCATTATTCTTATTTCATCATACATATTTGTGAAATAATGAGAAAAAAATCATTAACTGTTCAAGGAATTGGTCAAACACGGAAGACTATACAAACAAAACTGCTATCATGAACTGTTAGCTGGCAGATCAGGGCTCAACAAGTCTATGTGCCATGGACCATCTGAATGAAGGTATGAAACTAGGGGTGGAAAGGTCAGTCATGAACACCAATTCACCATGTACTAAATTGAACATTATGCAAAATTTGAATCTGAAAAGATTTTAATACACTTATTGGATAATAAAATAAGTGCAAAGTTACTTCATAAAGTTTACTCTAGAGGTGGCTTTCTCCTAACTAATAATGTCACAAAGTTTTCAACTTCCTGTAACTCTCCCACATTGTTACAGATGCTAAACAAAGTTATTCTCCTAGGGAGCAGCTGATTATTTGAAAGAAAGAACAGCATAGCTCAGCATTGTTTCTAGGCTGAGTTCAACCTCCCTGCAGCTTTGCCACATCTTTTCTATGGGGAAATTAACAAGAAAAGCTCTTGGCTTAATATATTATTGGAACTTGGCTACAAGCTAATTGCAAGAGAGAAATGGTGGGGAAACACAGTCCCTTGCTAGATGGTTCCAGTGCAGTTCTGGAAAATGGTGAGACATAATGGGCAGACGACTGCTCTTGATGAAGGCACTCAGGTCTATGAGACTTATTTTACAGTTACACAGATGCTTCTTAGAGTAAGTGCCATATTTTCAAAGGCAAACTATAAAATTTGGATCCAGAAGGAAAAAATAGCCAAGCAAAAGTCCTTAAAGAATGATATTTGGGAAAGAAACTTGTATAAAGTCAAAAGGCCATTTCATACTTGAATCCCAAAGCACTCGCCTACCTACAAATTTCAGGACCAAGAAGAAACCTGGAAAAGCACCACTGATCAAGCTTAGAAACTGTCTCTGTTAATTCTAAAAAATAAAAAAAAAAAAAAAAAATGCTCGCACACAATTTCATGAAGGCTTCTAAATCTAAGCCGGGGTTATTTTTACCCTCTCAATAAAGTGAAACTGTTACTGCTCTGGTTTGTTTGTTTGTTTGTTTGTTTGTTTTTTGGGGGGGGGTTAGAATTTTTTTTTTTCTTGTTTCAGAACTTTTGTTTGTTTGTTTGTTTATTTTTTATGGCCGGCTCAGCCTGCCCTCAGAGCAGGTTTGGTGCAGCATGTGGTGCCAGGAATTGAACGGCGGTCCCTGCAGCTGCCCAAGCTTTCCTAAGCAGGTACTTTAGACCACTGAACCATCTTTCCAGACCCTGCTCTGGTTTAATAATCAGAACCAACAGCACAGAGAGTCAGGTAGGTTATAGGAGACCCATATCCCTTGTGCAAGCCGTTGCAATGAGCTGGGGTGGCTATTATCCAGCTTTCTCTTGCAATTTAGTGCCTTATTTTAATGACCCCAATCACAGGAGGCTGGGAGCACAGAGCCAGCCTAATTTAACAGGAAGTGGTTCACTTGTGGTACATTTCAAATGTAAAAGAGTTCACTCCATTTTCTCTATTCCTGATTGTGCTGTTACAGTTGCTCTTGGAGGGAAGATTGGGTACTATTCCTCCCCAAGAGCATGAAGGCCCTTCATGCTCCATCTCTCTGCAGGACTTGATATTGAAACATATCATCCATGCCAGGCCAAGTGTTGCCGACATTGACCCTACCCTGAAGTGCAAGGGCATGAGCAGAATGTGTCAAAAATTAACCTGCAAGTGACAGAACCAGACCTGTACTGATATTTGTTCTCTGCCACTTTCTGGTTGGGTGAAACTGAGCAAATTAGTTAATTGCTCAGGCCTCACTTTTAGATATCATATGATGCAATCAGGAAACATCGTTACTTCAAAGTGGTGATTGTGGAAATAAAATAATATCCACAATGCTTGGCAAGATGGCACACAGTATATACTCAGAGTTATTAACTATCATGACCTGTGTCATTATTAGGTGCCAAAAACCCTCATACATCACTAGGCTCCTACACTGGTATTCCTATAATTACTTTTATACATAGAACCTACAGAAAGCATATGCACCCATATGCAAACACAGGGTGAGATTTTCTACAGTCTTGTACTGTAGAAACTACGCCTTAAGGGCATAGAGTCCCAAACCTTAGCACATTCGCTAAATAGGTGATTCTCCACTTCAGCAGGAATTTGACCACCTGGAAAGCTTGTAACACACAGGTTTCTGGACCACATCCTTAAAGATGCTGGCTTGGCACACCTGGGATGGAACCGCAAAGCCTACATGTGTGATACTGCTGCTGCAGCAGACACATTTGAGAACCACTGTGCTAAACAGAAGGAGAAGGAGAAGCCAAACCTAAGAACCAAGAAGGAGACTTGGGGAAATGAAAACCCCATTAAGGAAGAGGAGGCAAACCCTGAGTTAGCATCAGCAATGCTGCAGACAGCTGTCTTTCTGCTTGAAGTCAGCCTTATCACACTCCTAAAATTTGGGCTGTTGGCTGACCCAAGGCTGGAGTCCATTAGGGATGTCCAGACCATAGCCAGATCCTGGAAAGATGTAGGCTTGGGGAAACAAGGCTATCAGTGTGCTGCATACCACTGTGCTCAATTATCGTCTGCTCCTCCATGTTAACACAACTCCACAGGATAATGATTCTTTGCAAGGAGATTGATGAGCACATTTCATGCTCATTCTTTCTGGAGTTGGGAAGCCTTTATTTTCCTCATGTCAAAAAGAAAATGATGGCAGACATTTCCAGGAGAAATGCCATTGCATTCTTTATAATGTCATTCAGCTGCTGCCAGAAAGAAACTATTGACCAAATTAATCTGTTTACCACAAACATTGTGGCTTGATTTTCTTATCCCAAGGGTAGAGGTGTCATGCTGCAGAGGCGTCCACATATATTCTCAGTAAGTGACTCTGGACAGCAAAATACCACCTACGTAGGCTAGGTTGTTAGCACCATATGAACAATACAGGGGGCCACCTCCCTACTTCATTATGCTTCACTCTTTCCAGTAAACCATCCCTACACACACATACACACACACACACACACACATTTTGAGGTTAAACCCAAGTCATTTAGCATGTCTTGTAAGCCTCTCTGCTCAGACTCTAATCTACTTCCACAGCTTCCCTCCAGGGTCATTTTCTGTTCTCCTGGCACCTCCAAACCAGGCCTCAGGGCCTCTCTGTCACTGAGGCTTTGCAGATTGTTTCTTCATCCTCAAACAGCAAACCCCCATGCTTTTTCTAGATATTTTCCTCCTATTTACCCTGCAGGAATTAGTTGAAGTATCACTACTATGTCCTCAGCAATAACCTCATATCTCGCTCATCATAGTAACTATATTGCTGATCAAATATTTCTATCCATGTTATAAGCTTTCTGAGGCAAAAAGTCACACCTAAGGAAATAACTGATAAATAATTTCAGGTGATCTGTGCTGGACTATTGTTTTGAATGAATAAAATAAAAGCTGAACTTGAGTAACTCCCTTTTCAAAGCCTCCCTCATCCATCCATCTGCACAATGAAGATTTTTGATTAAAAGTTTGTAAAGTTTGTGGACCGACAAGATAGCTCAGCAAACTAAGCACCCGCTTAGGCAAGTGTAGGGACAGGGGTTCGATCCCCAGCACCATATGCCATGTCAGCCCCGCCCAACAGGCAGACTGAGCTCACCACCAAGATGGACATGGTAACACAAACCTATAGTCTCAGGGCTGAAGAGGCTGAAAACAGGAGGATCTCTACGAGTCCAAGCTGCCAAATAATATATATATATATATATATATATATATATATATATATATATATGTATATGTATATGTTAAAGTTTGTGATTAGGCACCACAAGAATAGTGGGCTCCAGAACAGTTGCAAGAAATAAAACACAGAGCATGTGGGAAATTGTAAGCCCTTACTCCAAACCAATTCCATTGTGAGTTTACTCATCCTCTCAGTCTTTAAGGCAATAGACAAAGGCTAAGAGCCAATGACCCTCAAAGCAGAAAATTTGAAACTTTTGGTTCCAAGTAACTGCTTCAAAATCTATAGTAGAAAACAAGAGATAGGGTAACCTTACTATTATGCTTTAATGGGTTTTAGAGCTTGTATGCTAGGTAAGTTCAGTGCTGCTATGTGCAAAAAAAAAAAGAATTTGAAAGTCATGGCTGTTTTCTAAACCTTCAGTTCCATCAGCTGGCCTTATCTCATGATTGTCTACTGATAACTGAATTATTCACTAAATTATGATTTAAGCCATGTCATCTCACAGACTCCTGAAATTCTGAAAACAAAGAAACAACCTTTGGGAATTTGGCATTATTTCAAAAATCAGCAATAGATATTGAGGACACCAAGGAAGCTAAGTGATCTCTATAAATGGAATAAACACAGGTGTTTACCCAAACCCAGTAGCACTCTTAAGAAACATTTCATAGCTTAATATCAGACCCTAGTTTCTTCACAAAGACAGAAAGGAAGTTCATTATCACAAGATTCCTGGGGGGAAAGCAAAACCAGTATTACCACTCCCACCAGGATTCAGACCACCAAAGCAGATGGATGCTATCAGCTCAGGATCTCAGACTGTCACCTTCCCTGGATCCCTCTTATAAGGCCTTATAGCCTTGTGTGAGATGGATACACACATGGACAGGAACCACAAAACTTTGCAATCTGGACATTTCCCAATCTATAGCTGATGAAGAGAAATCACAGATTTGATTTCCTTGACAAAGCTGATTAGAATGTAATGATCAGCAAGCCAAGCCTGTTTTCTTTCTTTTTTTTTTTTTTTTTTTTTCATTTTTCCCTCTTCACTCAACAGCCAACAAGCGTTCATGACTTTCTGTTGACTGCCAGTTGACCTGAGCATCCCTGAGTGACTCACACAAGCTCTGGGACTCAGAAATGGTACATGGATGGTACAAGGAGCAGAGAACTCTGGCCAAATGCAAAGACTGAGGAGGCCTGTAGCTGTGCATACTGCTCAGACATGACACTCAAGGTACATAACAAACCTAGCCATCCATGTGACACCTAAATGAATGAAGTACAGAAGCATCTGCTCACAAAACCTGTTCAGTTCTAGGTAGAAGAACCAATCACCTTTGGTATATTGCTTGATGTTATTCAGATTGAACTGCAGTACAAAGGTGGCAGGATTTTTAAAATTACCTTTAAGAGCATTTAAAATACATTATGCTATGAGGACAAGGTATATATAAATATAATATTTTCAATGTAATTACTACATGGCAGCTCTTACTGGGGTAATGGATTTACCTTAAAGCAGTGAAATTAGGAACCATGTAAATATGCCTCTTGCAATCACTGACTTGCCATGATCCATGAATTTGTTAGGACTTGTCCTGAGTGATGCCATCAATCTCTCCAACAACAAGATGAGCTCATGCACTCAAGTCCAGGCCTGGGGACATGAGAGCTTTTTGTGTTTCCATTCAGTTTAACTAGAACTGGTACTACAGAAACTGCTTATCCTAACAGAAACACAAAGAAAGTCTTAATATTGTCTATGGTATAGTAGGAAATCTAAAGAATAGAATAAAATGAGGGACTTCTTTTAGATTCACTCTAAGAATGATAAGACGCAGAGGGTGATAGAGAAAGAAAATAATGTAAAGAGATCTCAGAAATAATGTGAACTAGGACATTTAAAAGAAGATGAAAGAAATTTAAAAATGGATTGGCTGAGCCAAGAAACACCTTACTAGCTCATAAAAAGCAAACAGCCAAATGTGTGGCTGGTCTTAGAGTTGTCCGGGTCCAGAAAGCATAGCTTCTGATACCTCTCAGATCCCTAGAGGTACCCACTGAGTTCAGGGGGTGGAGAATCCAAGAAGAGATAATACTCATTTGAATTACAAGGTTGGAGAGGAGGGAAAACCATGTAAAGAAGATGGATCATTGCTGTTCCGGAAAGACAAAGCCATGGATTTGCATAACAGACCATTCAGAGAGACTGGATGGAAGGAGCAGCAGACAAAGACACCAGGGCATTAGTGAACAAAGGAGACCACCTTTGGCCTCCAAAGAAAGACAACGCTAGACTCCAGAAGTGTTTAATAAATGGGGCTCATCAAGATAGGCCTATTGTCTCTGTAGAGGAATGCTACGATTTCTGGGTGTTGATTTTGTATCCTGCTATGCTACTGAATTAAAATGCCCATCATCTGAGAAATGGCAGTTTTATACAATGGAGTATTACTTAGCTATAAAGAAAGACACAGGCAGACCAAATAGCTTGCTTGATTAAAGCACCTGCAAGCAGGTGCAGGGGCTGGGGTTTGATCCCAGACCTGCCAAGCTGACTGTACCCTCGGGGCACACTGAGCCAGCAATTGAGACTGGGTTTGGTGGTGCATGCCTCTAATCCCAGCTCGTAGGAGGCTGTAAACAGGCAGATCACTACAAGTCTGATTTAGTAGTGACACCTTAAACACCCCGTAGACCCTTCCTTAAAACACACACATAAAAAAGAAAACAAAAGAAAGACAAACTCAAGGCCTTTATAAGTAAATGGATGCAACTAGAGGCTATTTAGCTTATTTATTTATAAGTGAACTAAATCAGACTCAAATGTGTAAACACCATACTGTTTCCCTAATGTAAGAATCTGAGAGAATAAAATCTGTAAAGCATAATAGATATAGTAAAACAGAAAGAAAGTAAACATAACAAACCATGAAGTTGTGGATAAGGAGAAAAGAGGAAAAAAGGAGAAAAATCTCACAGCTATATGTACAGGATAAGTGAGATGACTGTAGTATTAATTTCCATCAGTTTTTTGGAAGTAGTAGTGTGTAAAATTTTCACTTTCGCTAACTCTATATGCTAAAACTTGTAATATGAGCAACTACATCAAAGATAACGTGCAATACAAAAACCTCAGTTGAATACCTCTCATCTTGTTCTTCTAAATGTGCATTGTTTCTAAAGTCTTATCAATTACTATTATATCCTTTTGAAAATAAATTTTAAAATAAAAAGTAAAAGGGACCAAAACTAATTGGCCTGGGTCCTCTGGTCTTAAGCCTTACTCACTTTTATATGGAAAGATCTGTTAATCCTTCAGGTTACCACCTCCTGGCAACTCAGAGCTGCTGACATCACATGGGACACATTTTAGCTACAGTCTCTTGGGAAATAGCTTCCTAAATGTTATGTAAAAGATTTGTCTTAACCAGTAGCATCCCTATAGGAAGTATCTTAGCTTAGTTGGAGAAAGATCTTTACACCAGTACTTTGGGGATTCTCCTTGGAAAGAAAAGGTCACATAGCCCAGTGCAAAATGAATGAGAAGGGGAAACCAATGACAGCAATAAAAGGGCATTATATTCTGAGTTGTCTATTATTTTTTTATTTATTTATTTATTTATTTATTTATTTATTTATTTATTGTTTCAGAACCTTTGTTTGTTTATTCACTCATTTTTATGGCTGGCTCAGCCCGCCCCAAGGGCAGGGCTGGTGCAACATGTGGTCCCGGGGATCGAACTGTGGTCCCTGAAGCCGCCCAAGCTTTCCCAAGCGCTTTAGACCACTGAGCCATCACGCCGGGCCCCTGAGTTGTCTATTAAAAGGCAAGTTTACATATAATATTTACTTCCTTCGTGAGCTTATTTGGAAATTTTAAATACAATGAACCTTAAACATTTAGAAAAATAAAACTTCACTTAAAAATATAAAGTATTATCAGGTTAGAATAAAACTGATACATAGTAATTTTCTCTGTGCTAAGCTATTAATTTCATGTACAGGAACTTCAGATGCCTTATTGTTTAGTCATTTCCTATATATCTGTGATAAATTTTCATAATAGGATCTGTATGATACTTTTCAATGCTTTCAAAATATATTATCTCTGATACTACCTTACCATGTAACTTTATTTATTTATTTATTTTTTTTTTGAGGTACTGGGGATTGAACTCAGGACCCTGTACTTGCAGGCAAACACCTAGTCTATTGAGCTATCTCCCTGGCCCTTTAATTACGTATTGAGATCATTATAGATTCTGACATAGTATAACAAATGATTCAGAAGGGCCGAGAATATAGTGTAGAGGCACTGTCACCTACTTGGCCAGTTCAAGGTCCTGAGTTCAATTTCTAGTACCTTAAAAAGGGAGGGGGAAATAACCCAGTGGCACTCCACGTATCTTTTCTAACATGGCATCATAATGAGGACATTGGCTCTGAAACAATTTATCACTTTTGCTCAGATGTCCTCAAATCCATCTGTACTCTGTGCATAAATATGTATATGCTTACATGTGTTTGGTTCCATGCAATTTTATCACATGTATAGGTTTCCATGTTTCAATTATCAGCAAAATACATACTAGTTCCATCACCACAAGGATCCCTGGTGTGGCCCTGTTACCACCATCTCTCACCTTCCCTGGCACTGTTATTCCACCATCCCTAATCTCTGGAGAATACTAATCTTTTCCTCATTTCTAAAATTTTAGCATTCACAAAAACCATATGAATGGAACTATACAATATGCAACCTCTTGGAATTTTTTCACTCGGCAAAATGCCCTGGAGAGTCACCTAGACTCTTGTATCAATTAATACTGAATTTTATTTTTTTTTTTTGTCTTTTTTTTGAGACAGGGTCTCACTGTGCAGTTCAGGCTGGCCTTGAGCTCACTTTTGTAGCCCCGGCTGGTCTCGAACTCGCACTGATCCTCCTGCCTCAGCCTCCCGAGTGCTGGGATTACAGGCGTGCGCCACCACGCCCGGCTAATACTGCATTTTAAAAAGTTATAAAATACAATATCCAGAGTGTTGATAAACCACACCTTATGTAGATATTCACCCATTGAAGACCCTCTAACCTGAATCCAGTTTTAGTTATTACAAATAAACATGCTATTAATATTCACATGCAGAAATTTTGTATGGACTTACTTGTCTGTGTGAAAGAAATCACTAGAACACTTGCATTTCAGAGTGACATGTCACTTTAGTTTCCCACTAATAGTGACTCGGTTTATCCACAACCTTCTCAACATCAGATATTACTATTGCTTTTCATTTCAGCCATCTTGAGAGGTATACAATGATAGCACATTGCTACACTTAAACTTGAATTGTCCAGGAATCTAATAATGCTGCATACTGTTTGTTTGTTTTTTTGTTTATTGTACCTGGGTTTGAACTAAGGATCTTATGCTTGCCAGGCAGGCAGGCACTTATTCTACTGAGCTACCTCCCCAGACCCACCATTTCATATTCCAGACTACTATATAGACTCTATGGTGAAATGTTTCTTCATGTCTTTTACTCATTTCAAATTGGCTTTTATTTTTATTTTTGAATTTTCCAAGTTTTTAACACATTCTGTGTTATAGTTTATGTCTAGTTGTCCCCCTAAAGCCTTATGCAATCATGAGGCAGGGACTTCTGGAGTTTGAGACTTGATTCATGATCCACTGGGATTATGTGTTTTAGTACTGATGGGGTTGTCCGTCTGAGTACGGCTATGATTATGGGTGTAGCCTAAGGTGGATAGGCTGAGGCAGAGAGCCTGAATGTAATATAAAGAGAGACAGAGAGACAGACTAGCGCTGTTGCTCTGCTGCCCTGATTGGTTGGTTGCCTCTGTTGTGGTTGTCACTGTTCTGCCTCTATGAACTGCTGCTCTCTGCCATGTGTCACTCATCGTTGGAGCTGGGTGAATATGAACTGAAACCTCTACAAACTATGAGCTAAATAAACCTTTCCTTCCTTCATTTTGGGTGTAGGGTATTTGTTCCAGCAATGAGAGAAGAGTAACTAAGACATTCTGGTATCATTCCTTATCAGATACACAGTTTGCAAATATTTTACAGTGTATAATTTATCTTTTTGTTTCAAGAGTTTTACCAGAATATAATTTTAGTGAAGTCTAATTTTCAAATTCTTCTTTGTAGAGCATGCTTTTTTCTTTTCTTTTTTTTTATATTTTTATTTCTTTGGTACTGGGAATCAAACTTAGAATCTTGTGCTTTCCAGGCCGGTACTTGCACTGCTGAGTTATCTCCCTGACCCTTTTTATTTTCAAGAGTCCTAAGGGTGTCCATAAATCACGAAAATTATTTTTTCCTAAACATACAAGTTCACACTTTAAGACTATGATCTATTTTGAACTCTTGCATGAGGTATAAAATTTGGGTAGAAGCTCATTTCTTAACTGTTCCAGCATTACTTGTTGACGAAATGAGCTTTCCTCGATCTTATTCCCTATGCACCTATATCAAAAATCAGCTGAGCACATGTTTCTAGTTCTACTTTGGAATCCATTATTCTGTTTCATTGAAACCTGTGTCTATCCTGCCTATTAAATGGTCTTGATTAGCTGAGCTGTACAACAAGTTCTGAAATCAGAAAAGGTGGTACCTCCTGCTTTATACTTTGTCAGAATCATTTTAGCTATTCCAAAACCTGTTCCTTTGCACATACAAGGTATAATAACAATGTAGTAAATGGACTGACCTGGGATTGTGCCCAGGTACAAATGGCCTGCTGGTGTGTGCTCCCACACTGCCAGCCACCATAACCCGGCCCCAGCCCTCCCATGCTGACTGACCCGGGCCTATGCACAGGTAGGAACTGCTCATGCCACCACCCACCAGAACCTGGCCCTCTGTCTGCCACACTGAATGGCCAGGGCTTGGGCCCAGGCAGGACCTCTCCTCCAGCTTGCACCCCTGTGCTTCCAGCCACCAAAACTCCGACCCTGCCCACCCACATGGACCATCCAGGCCTGCGCCCAGTTGCAACAGGAAGAAGCAGAGCACAGCAGCCAGACACAGCTAGGCACATCTGGAAGGGATCAAGACTGGTAGATTGAGACCCTTTTTTTTTTTTTTTTTTTTTTTGTCTTTTTGAGACAATGTCTCACTATGCAGTTCAGGCTGGCCTTGAGCTCACTTTTGTAGCCCAGGCTGGAGACCTAAATTTTGATAGGCACTAGCAGCATAACCTCACCGAAGTGCAGAGTTCATACAAAATGACAAAGAGAAGGACCAAGATGAAATCTCAGGTCTCAAGTCTGCCCAGAACAAATACAGAAGATAGTACCATTCTACAAAACAGAAATCAGGCAGCCAAAATCTCTGAATTGGTAGCATCTGAGGTAGATAGACAAGTGCAGAAATGCATAGAGGAACTCAGATCAAATATAACAGCTCAAATAAAAAAAGAAATGCATGAATTAATAGAATCTGAAGTGGAACAAGAACTGCAGAAACATATACAGGAAGTCACACCAGAAATAACCTCTGAAGTAAAAAAAACACATCTCTAATTTAATAAAATCTAAAGTAAGGAAACAACTGCAGAAAGATAGAGAGGAGATCAGAATAGGAATAATTCCTGAAGCGGAGAAAGAAAGGATAACTATAATGAAAAACTTAAATGCTACTAAAGAAGAAACTGATAAAAAAAAAAAAATTAGAGAAGAGAAAAATGATGGATTTCCTGATTGAGCAATATAGGAAAGAAATAGATTACACGAAACAGTTTCAAAGAGATATACAAGAAAATAAAATCTCAGTCCCAAGCTGGCAAAACCATATGAACCAAAGTGAGGATAGAGTTTCAGATCTTGAAAAATATAACAAATGTTTCGATTAAAATCTACTACAGTAAGACACATAGCCATTAATTAACCTCAAAATACTTATTTCAAATACACTTATCCCAATGTTCTTGCCACTTTCTGAACAGTTCTCAAAGAGCCCTTTTGTGAGTAACTACATGAGGTGTAATAAAGCGTATGGTGAATGCTGCTACCATGAGCCACCGACACAGAGAGGCTAGCGAGTGGGGTGTCCTCATTCACCCTATTCACAGGTCTAGCACTATAAGATTCCTCCCCAAAGTCAAAACGACCACACAAGCTAAAAGTTTTTGAAAGGTAAATATTTTTAATCAACCAAGGACGGTGGAGCAGCCACAACAGCACAATTAAAGACACCCTGGGAAGATTTCCGGAAATCCTTCAGAAAGCAATAGGAAGAATGGAATGAGTTGTTTGAAGCAAAGAAGAGTATTTTGATGGGGACTATTAACACTTAGTTTTTCATTGTAATTTTTTCTTAAATTAGCATCCATTATATTCTTTGAACATACCTTATAAAGTATAGAAAATAATTATAAAATAATAACTTAAAAATAACTTGCCTTTTTTATTATTACTTTTAATAAGAAATTACAATGTGACAGTTTCAAAACATGTTCATAGACCATTCACAATAATTGATACAATGCATATTGTTGTCCTTATTATAGTTATACAGGGCACACAGAGTGTAGACATGATAAATTTTCTAATGGTTATTGGTACAATAGATTTCTTTGATCTAAGAGAAGGTAGTTGTATACATAGTCAAATGTTCCACAATTGCAGTGTGCTACTGACGAAACTGGCCATGTTGAAAGCTGCTGATTTGAGCCTCTCACAGCTCAGCATACAAAAACCATCCTTAAGTTTTATGCATTATGTTAAAAAAAATAACTTGCCTATTTGCAGGGATTTTGACAGGAATTTCTTTAAATATGTATAACAATTTGGAAAGAATGGATATCTTTATGCTTAACTGCCCAATCCACATACACTGTTTTTAATTAATTTATTTAGGTTTCTTTTATTACCATTTAATAATATTCAGCATATAGATTTTATGCATATCTTAAGCATATATGTAAAATATTATTTGCTTTAATCATAAATAGTATTGCTTTTAATTTCAGTTTTCATATATTCATTGTTAATTTGTAGATATATGATTGACATTTTTAAATACCATTTGATACAAGGTCTTTGGCTTGAACTCAGTGATCCTCCCATTTTCAGCCTTCCCAGCATTTGGATTACAGGCCTGTGCCACCATGCCCAGTCTCAGTGGCCTGGGTTGCTCAGTGCTCCTAGTGTTGGGGCCGACATGGCATGTGGTGCTGGAGATTGAACCCCAGTCCCTGAGCTTGCCTAAGCAGGTGCTTAATAAGCTGAGCTACCTCACTAGCCCTATGATTGACTTAGTTGTGTTGATCACGAATATTGTGTCCTGGCTGAGATTTTATTGGTTCTAAGGGTGTTTTGCATTTTTCTACTGGAATAATCCATGTAGAGGACATTTGCAAGCCAGGCTATTTCTTCCTCTCTGATGCCTTTCATTTCTTTTCCTTCCCTTATTGTTATTGCTAGAACTTTCAGTACTATACTGGTTAATAGTGATCAGAGCAGACAAACTTCCTGAATTCTTCAGGACAAAGGCAGGCTAGTGTCACTTGGTCGGAAGAGAGGGTCTGAGGGCTGTGGGGATAAGACATTCATGAGTGCTTATTGTAGTTAGATGCTATCTACCAGTAGCTCCTAGTCACCTGGTATCCCTGGGTGTGATGAGTTCCAAGCTCACAGAGGGAAAGGGGCTTTTGCTGGTGAGCTTAAGCCATTCTGGCATCTCTTGTGGAAGGCAGGACACTCAGAGCCAGCAGCAAAAACAGTGCTTTCCTTGATGGTTACTATGAGCAGAACCCAGTTTCTGAGTCCACCCAATGCTTGCAAAGAGACCATGTGGCATCTATTGTGAGAAGAGTATCTAGACTGCTTTCTATTGATAAGTTGTAACTCAAGAGGTGCTGGTGTCATCTCATCCTATTGAGTGAAGAAAAGCTACACATTCCCTACTTCTGCATGACTCCTCTACCTCTGGGATCCCAAAAACTCAGGTTCTTCCTACCACCTTCTGGGTGATTCTTCTGCAATCTTCCGGATTTATTTTCATACTTCAGGAGGAAGAAGTAAGCCTGTGCCATCTTGACTGGAAGTCACGTGAAATACCTTTATATCATTTAAAAATTAGAGTGGATAGGATTCCACATAATGTATGTAGATTCTGTTTTCTGTGGGTGGTAGACCTACTTCCTACTCCCTTTCCTTGGAAAGTGATCTAGGATTAGTGATTTGCTTCCCAAGAGAGCAAAGGAAAAGGGGAAAGTAAACTTTATAGAGGAGCAGGCTGGCAAACACTACTTTTCCCTGTTGAAGGATGTGTGCAGATTAGTTAATTACTAACATGCAAATGTAGTTTATTGACTTTGACAAATATACTACTAAATACCAAACACACATCCAGTAACAGGCCTTTATCCCATAATCTGATATCTTTTACTTTAAAGAAGACAAGACACTGCCATTAGAAGGGCTTTTGTCCAAACATTGCTGACCCAGCTGTGTTTGGCTGAGCATGTTTTCCATTTCAGAGACAACAGTGCCATAACAGTGAGTAAGAAGGGGAAATGTTTGAGACTCCTGTCCCTCCATAGGCAATGAATGGCCTGCAGAGCAGATACCAAGGCTGAGTCACTGCCAGAATGGGGGCTGAGGCTCACAGGAGATGCAGTGTCACAGAGTCCTTCCTACTTGATTCATCTGCGTGGTTATCCTGTATCCCTGACACAGGATATTTTAAAGAAATCTGAATGCTGCTTCCAAAACATCTGAATGAGCCAAGTCTAAGTGCTCTGACCTATCTGATGTCAAGAGTCCACTTACAGAGACATGGCAGGAATCAGATGACTTTATGGCCATCAGTAGGTACTACAAAACCAGTTTCACTATCTGCTAATGAGTTATAAAGAGAAATTCAGGAATAACTATATCTAGGATGGGTAGATGGGGAGAGGTTAGTCTGTGTTGCAAAGTCACACTGAGAAACTCTGAATAAGTTATGGAATTCTACTTCACAGTAAGGTGATTGCCATACAGCTACAAGAAAGGTTCTTCAATGCTTGTACCATAAAGAAATCATAAATAGATGAGCTAATTAGCCTGATCAAATTATTACATAATGTATCTATGTATCAAGACAACACAAGGTACCCTAGAAATATGTGCCATTATATTTCAATTTAAGGAATATAAAATAACTATACCTTGAAACCTTAAAGCCTCACATCAGCTACTAGCTTCTACTTGATTCCTTGTAACACCAATGATCACAACTAGTGACAAGAAAAACATGCGCAATACATGTGGTAAGTGGGCACATATTAGTGAAATGAGTATAGGCAGAGAATGCTTAGGTGTGGAGGCACACGTACAATCAAAATGTTGGTGGGTATTTGAGAATGTGTGAAGCTTGCTAGTGCACATCTGTGCAAAGACACCTGTTGCTGTCAAGACTTATGACAGGCATTTGGACATAGGACCCAAGTAAGTCAAAGACGTGAAAATTTCTAAGTCTGGATACGTAGATAGGAGGGCAATACTTATGGGTCTGCTAACACTGTATGCATAGGAATGTGCAAGCATGAGGTACATATGATGTGTAGCTCAGACAAGTGGTGCAGATCATGACCATTAGTAAACATGGGTGTCAATGTGGAGTGTGTATATGAACATAGAAGACCATGTTACAACCTCTCCTTCACCTGTCACTAGTCCCTTCCTATTCTCATACACAGGTGGAGGGCGCCCCTGTCTCTGCACTCATAGGACTACTTTTTTGCCGATAACATAGGGCTTTTGGATAATTAAAAGACTCACCCATCTGGAGCTTGTTTTTGTTCCCTGGGACCCCAGAATTTCCTGCCCAATTGGCCTTGTGCTAACTTACAGAGCTATGTGTGTCATTTCTCATGATCTTTGCTTCAAGGTGGTCAGAGCTACCTAAAGAGAGAATTCAGGAGAGAAAGCCATCTGTCTATAATGCACATGCACAGATATGGGCCAGGCCTTCACAGAGGAGGGTGAACTCCAGTGTGAGAAAAGAAAGCAAAACTTCTCTTCCTGCCACATCCCACAACATTACAGAGGTTCATTTACCATGGTGAAAAGACAGCACACATATTCTTGTTAGGCAGTGGGTTTCCTTGATCTATAATTCAGTTATTTAGCAAGAAGCATGTGAACCTCTGCTTATATCTTTGATGTGGGCAGGTTATACACAGTTGAGCACAGGCACAAGCTTCCATGGGTCTTTGAGAGCAGTACCAAACCTGGTCTGCATCCCTTAGCCCTTTGGACATGCAGAGGTATCGTAACATCTGACTAGCACTGTGGGGCTCAGGGTTTAGAGTCAGCTCACACAAAGGTGCATAACCCACACTCTTTGGTAACTGGCTCATTTGTCATATCAACCTTCTGCGGCCATACATATACTTGCCCACCTGGACAACCATAACCAAGATTAAAGATATGTCTGCCCTAGGAAGGAATGAGACTATTCTTAAGAGCTAGTTTTAGAAAACTGAACTTGGTTATTTGCAATTCCAGTGTCTTCTCAGTCCCAAACCAATTTTGTTCACATTTAATTACTCTAGGAGTGGCAACCAATGCAAGGATGAGAGGAATTTTATTGAAAACCATTTTAGCCCTGCTCCAGCTCAGAGCCATGCTGCCCTCTGTAATGACTTTACCCAATTACCTTGTAAGCAACCTGCCTTTTGTAAATCACTGATGCCAGTGAAATGAATTCTACACCCAAAAGGAAAGGGCAATTAATTGGAAATTACAGGGAAATCATTAATTGCCTCTAGCCTCTTAGGTTAAGCAACTTATCATTTTTATTCCCAGTTTGGTGGTATTGTGCAGAGAAAGGTCACAAGGGAGCCCACCATGATTTCACCTTCCCTCTGCATTCGTTCTTTCAGGAAGAGGGTCAACGGCTATGTGTGCCTTTCAGGATGCCAAAGGCCCGGAAGTGCTGGGTACTATGCCTATCCTGACAGTCATCCTCTACCCATTTGGCCCCAGGAAGCCCTAGGTATCATGTCCAGAGGCCATATGTGGAAAAATGCCCATGACACTGCAAACCGCTGTTGCTCCTGAAGTCTGATTAGTTTGCTTAAGACTTGTGTCTAGACTGAAGCTGTGAGTAAATGATGCTCTATTGACAGTTCACAAGAGCATTTAATTCTCCCAGGTCTCCCAGGGAAGAAAGCTCAGCAAATAATCCCTTTTGTGAACAAGCCATATGGTGTCAAACAAATGATTAGCCTTTATATTTGGGGAATAATTGAAGAAAACAGAGACTATTTCCCCCTTGTTCATAGAGTCAACAAGTTAATAAGTCCTAAAATTCAGATTTCAAAAGGGGAGAAGAGTAGACAGCACCTTGTTTTCAGACTTTAGACCACCTGGCAGGCTACCTGGAGTTCTGCCTGGAGGGGCTGATCGGAGATGCGACTGGAGGGCCTCATCCTGGAGCTTCTGTGTCTGTACATGTGGAAAGGCTTGAGAATGTGCATATACAATGGACTTGCTGCAGCTCGCTAAAGTTATATGCTTTGAGGCCACTTTTTCAGAAAGTACTTTTCTTCTAATTACCTATAAAACTCCAATTTATTTTAAAAGTACACCGTGACAGTTGAAAATATGGATGCCAGGCTCAATCAGATTTCCTTTCTGAGTGAGTTCAATCCTTAGTATCCATATGGCCTTCAACATAACATTCACTTCTTTAAAAAATCTTGTTTTCTCCAAGTTGAAGGCAAGCCTTCATATATAAGAACAACCCATTTCAGAATAAACTAACTAGCTTAGCTAATAATTTTCTCTTAGTACTAATGAGGTCTTAATAAATTATTCTCCATACTTTGCCCCTTCAAAGAGATAAATCTTATTTTATTAACAATTTGAGTTTGCATTCATGTGCATGAACACACTTCAGTCCTTAAAACCATTAGTTTCTTTATGCCAAACACATTCCTTAGTCTTACTCACAGTATGAGACTACTTAAAAAATGTCCTTCATAGAAAAAAATGTAAGTTTTTTAAAATAACTATAAAGCCTTATAACTATTACAGATAAATAAAAATTCAAATGAATCTAATTTAAGAATATCAAAGCATGGAGCCAACAAGGCCTACTTAGGCAAGCACAGGGACCAAGGTTCAATCCCTCGTATCACATGCTGTGTCGGCTGATTACCAAGACCAGGCATGGTACCATACATTTGTAATCCCAGCACTGGGGAGGCTGAAAACAGAAGAATCACTATGAGTCTGCATGGTGTAGTGATACCCTATACCAACCACATTAAAAAAATTAAAAAACAATATCAAAGCAAAAAGAAAAGCACTGAGAATCAGAGATGAAAGAAAAGAACAACCAATTAGAACTAGTACAAGAAATGCAAAGATTGCTCAATATCAGTAAATCTTTCTAAAATTTCCAGAAGTAAAATCATGTAAATTTCCCAAAGATAATGAAAAATTATTGAGCAAAATTAAAACATCACCCTTTTTTTCCTATGTATTTGATACAGGGTCTTGTTACACAGTTTGGACTCACAGCAATCCTCCTGTCTCATCCTTGCAAGTGCTGGGATAATTCAGACTTGTGCCATCATGACCAGTTTTGGGGCCAGCAGGGCACGCAGGGTTCTGGGACTGACACTACATGCAGTACCAGGAATCGAACTCCTGACCTTGCACTTGCCAGGCAGGTACTCAGACAGTCAAGCCCTCTCCCCAGGCAAAACATGATTCTTGATAGCAGTCACTAAAGTCACTCAGTGAAACAGGACTAAATATATACTTCCTTGACAAGACAAAATTAGCAATCCCAAAGCTAGTTTCACATTTAATGGGGCAACATTTAAGTACATGGGTGATAGTATGCTATGATAAGAAACATACTTTTTATTCCTGGTTTTTAGAGCAACCTACTACAACCGCTGGAATTTCCTGAGGGGTGTGTGAGACAGAAGTATCTTTCAGTATTCATAAGGCACTTTCAAGTATACCTGAGCTTATGCTAGTGAGGTAAAGCAGGAGGATGGAAGTTGGTTGTCAGATCACACTCTGATCAAAGGCTTCCAACTTTCAGGCCTACTCCCTCACTCCAGGAAAGTGGCAGTAGACCTACAGAGTAGACCTATAGATGGACTTAATCATCAACTGCTACTAAGTACATCAATTGGATCTATGAAATGAAGCTTCTAGACAAGCCACAAAGAGTTCTAGGTTGGTGGCTGCATCCATATGCTGGGAGCATGGTGCACTGTAATTTCATTGGGACAGAATTCTGCACTAAAACCATACTTTGCCCTATGTGCTTCTATAACCAGCCATTACTAAACTAAGACACAAATGTCAAAATTATTAAATATGAACACATAAAAATAAAACTGAAATAAAATCTATACAAACAGCATTACTGTGGTCTTCAGTTTATCTATTTGCATTACAGATAAAAAGCTAAGCTCTATATAAAGAGCTTCTAGGAATTAACAAGTAGAAGACATAGGCCTGTTAGAAAAATAACTATGAGAAAATGATTACTTCTAAATACTGACCTTAAAGGAGGATATAAAATTGGCAATGGTTATTAAAGTTATAAATGTACATTTCTTCTGACACAGTAACTGCTCTTCTGGGAACTTAGTATATTGAAGAACTGGCACATGATTTGTGAAATGGCATTTATACAAGGTTATTCATTACACCATTGCTTTTGACATTACAATACTGGAAACAGCCCAAATGCCCATCAATTGAAAATGCATTAAATAAATTGGTATATATTTGCATATTGAAACACCATACAGTTACAGAAAAAAAGTCCAATGATGATCTATGTCTATGCATAAATATGGAAAGATATCTAAGACATAGTAGTTCTCACAAAAATGAGAGTAGATAGTATGTGTAACATGCTACCCTCCCTCTCTCCCCTTTCTCTCTTTCTCTCCCCCTGTCTCTATTCCTGTTTCCTTTTTTTTGCAAGATCTCACTGCATAATTCAGGCTGGCCTCAAACTCATTATGCAGCCCAAGCTGGCCTTCAACTGGTGTTCCTCTTGGCTCAGTCTCCAAAACTGGAATTACAGGTATGTAACACCATACATTGCTTATGCTATCATTTCTCTCTTTAAAAAAGGAAAAACAATAAACATATATAGTTGATAATATACATGGTAAAACATATCTTACAGTTATATATATATATATATATATATATATACATATATATATGATTATGAGATGTGTATGCTGAACACAAGGAGACCTTTTACTGTAGTCCTTCCTATTTAATTTTTCATATATGAGCTAACTGACTACATCAGCTATTTAAAAACTATATTAGATAAAAATATAAAAGCAATGTGATTAACTTTTGTAGGATGCTTAGTTGAGAATCACTACGCAAGTGTTCCATGTGAAGTGTTCATTTCACCAGGAAGGACCTGGTATTCCCTGTGGCTTTCCCTTGAGCACATAATTTTCTTTCTCATAATTGCAAAACCTGGGGATAGGACAGTGAGCGCTTAACATGACACATAGTTGTAGCTATTTTTAAATTTCTTAAAATTACAAAGAAATATCCAGATATGAAAGGTAGGGTAGCGTTCTATACTTTAAATTCAGTACTAGATACATTTTATTTCTTGTGATTTTAATCTCCCTTTCCTAGGAACAAAGACATCATCAAAAAGGTGATTTTCTGAAAGTGATACAAAAGAGGTTAGGACCTACATGTAGATGACCACATTTGCACTAGCATAGAAGAAATTGGGAATCATACAGCTGAAATCTCTGAATTAATAGCATCTGAAGTAAAGAAATAACTGCAAAAAGGTACAGAGGTAATCAGGTCAGAAATAATCTCTGAAGTAAAAAGGAAATAACGGTAATTAAATAATTAATAAGTGCTTCTAAAGAAGATAATAAAAATAAAGAATAGAAAAATGATGGAATCCCTGAATGAGCAATATGGGAAAGAAAAAGAATACAAGAAGGTGATTCAACGAGATATGCGGGAAATTGAAATTTTCATCACAAGCTGGCAAAACTATTTCAATGAAAGTGAAGGTAGAGTTTTTTTTTTTTTTTTTTTTTTTTTTTTTTTTTTTTTTTAATCTTGAAGACACCATTGTAGTTACTGTGAAGGTAAGAAAAGATCTCTTAAAACAACTAGGATGAAAGAAAAAATAATTCAACATTTGCAAGATGATACAAAGATGAACAATGTGAGACTAATACGCATCAATGAGAAAGAAGGAGTCAGTACAAATGATATAAAAGGAATACAGAAAGAAGTAATAGCAGAAAACTTCCCAGATATGGGCAAAGATCTGGCATTCAGATAACCAAAGCATATAGAACTCCAAATAACATCAACTCAATTAAAACCACATCACACCCACACATACAATAATCAAAATCCCAGAAATTCAGCACAGGAACAGTGTAATAAGTATAGAAAATAAAGATCACATTTAAAGGTGAAATACTTCCAGGACAAAGAATAACTAAAGAATTTCATGATGACAAAGCAAACCCTACACAAACTAACAAAAGATATTCTAGAAAAGGATCAAAATGACCAGAACTCCATGAATGAGAATGGAAAGAATCCACCAAGTAGAGCAAACAGTTAAGTACAGGAGAAAAAGGAACATACAATACAGCAGGTAAATAACAAGATAATTATCAGTTAGTGAATCTCAATTATAAACATCAATGTAAATGGACTCAGTTCAACAATTAAAAGAAATGCACTAGCATAGTGAATTAGGAAGCAAAATCCAACAATATGCTGTATATAAGAAACATACTTTACTCATAAAGAAATTTATAGGCTGAAAGTCAAAAGATGGAAAACAATATTATATGCCCCATCATCTCAGTAAAAAGCAGGGGTAGCAATCCTGTTGGCAGACAGCCTCAACATCAAACCAAGAATGATCAAATGCAGTAAAGATGGCCACTATATACTGGTGGGGGGAAAGGCCAGGGAAGATAGCTCAGTAGAATAAACAATAGTCTGACAAGCATAAGGGCCTAAGTTCTATGCCCAGTTCTGAAAATTAAAACCAAAATAAAGAGGGGAAAAATTCAAGACGAAGAGTTAACACTCATAAATATGTTTGCACCCAACAATATAAGACAAATCTTAATCAACATGAAACATCTAATACCACAATCTTAACAGGAGATATTAACACCCTATTGTACTAAAAAGATTGATCAAGCAACATAGCAGTATTGAACCAGAACTTTGAACAAATGGACTTAGCAGACATATACAGAGTGTTCCATCCAATCATTTCTGAGTACACATTTTTGCAGTTGTACAAAGGAAATTTTCTAAAATAGACCACATAGGGGCCCGGGAGGACGGCTCAGTGGTCTAAAGCGCCTGCTTGGGAAAGCTTGGGTGGATTCAGAGGCCGCGGTTCGATCCCCGGCACCACATGCTGTGCCAGCCCTGCCCTTGGGGCGAGCTGAGCCGGCCATAAAAATGAGTGAATAAACTAACAAAGGTTCTGAAACAAGAAAAATAAATAAATAAATAAATAAATAAATAAATAAATAAATTCTTTAAAAAAATAATAAAAAATAAATAAATAAAATAGACCACATACTAGTCCATAGGTCATGCTTAAGTATATGCAAGAAAACATAAATTATACCATGCATATTATCTGACCACAGTGCAATGAAACTGGAAATAAGTGACAGAAGAAACCACAAAAACTCCATACATACATGGAAATTAAACAACATCTTCCTCAGCAACCAATAGGTTACAGATGAAATTAAGTAACAAATTTTTAAAAATCTACAATTCAATGATAATTTGAGCACAACTTATTGGAACTTATGGGTGGAAAGAAAGCAATTCTTAGAGGGAAATTTATAGCTGTGAACTCATACATTCAGAAAACAGAACAGGAACAAATAAATGTCCTAGTGCTGCACCTCAAACATCTAGAAAATGAAGAGCAAATCAAACCCAAAGCCCAAAGATGGGAAGAAATTATAAAGATTAGAGCAGAAACTAATTCAATCGAGATGAAGAAAACAATACAAATAATTAACAAATCAAAGCACTGCTTCCCTGAAAGATTAAATAAAATTGATAAGCCCCTTGCTAAACTTATCTGAAAGAGGAAAGAAAATACTCAAATTCAAGCTCTAAGGAATCAAAACCATGAAATTATCACAGACCCTGTAGAAATTCAGAAGATAATCAATAGCTACTTTGAGAACCTTTACTCTCACAGAATTGAAGACATGGAAGAAATCTATAGATTCCTAGAAAGTTATGAATTACCAAAAGTGAAACAAGAAGATATAAGAACTCTCAATAACCCAATAACAGCAAGTGAAATTCAAAACGTAATAAAAAAAAAAAAAAATGACAAAAGTACAGGTCCTGATGGATTCACAACTGAGTTCTATAGGAAATTTACATAAGATATAATCCCAATACTTCTCAAACTCTTCAATGAAATTGAAAAGGAAACAATTCTCTCAAAATCATTCCTGCAAGCAAATATTATACTAATACCAAAACCAGAGAAATGCAACTACAAAAGAGAACTACAGGCCAATCTCTCTCATGACATAAACTACTAAGGCCTCAATAAAATCCTACCAGACAGAATACAGTAAATCATCAAAAAGATTATATACCATGACCAGGCAGGATTCATCCCAGGGATGCAAAGATGGTTCAACACGTGCAAATCTATAAATGTAATACCCTATATCAACAAAGACAAATCAAAAACCAAATGATCATCTCAATGGATGGAGAAAAGGCTTCTGAAAAAGTCCAACACTCATTCATATCCAAAGTCCTACAGAAAATTGGTATAGATGGCCTATACTTCAATCTGATAAAAGCCATCTATGACAATCCAATGGCTAACATAATTCTAAATGGGGAAAACTGAAATATTTTACTCTCAGATTTGGTACAACACATGGAAGTCCTCTAGCACCACTCCTATTCAATACAGTTCTAGAATCATTAGCTAGAGCTATTAGACAAGAGAGAAAAACAAAAAGAATAAAAATAGGTAAAGATGAAGTTAAACTATCATTATTTGCAGATGACATGATACCCCACTTGGAAAACCCAACAAACTCCACCAAGAAGACACTAGAATTAACACACAAATTCAGTAACATAGCAGGATACAAAGTTAATGCTCAAAAGTCAGTAGCATCCCTTTACACATATAAGAAACACACTGAGATAAGAATTAGAGAAAATACCTTTTAGAATAGCATTGGGGAAAATGAAATACTTAGGAATTAATCTAACTAAAGAAGTAAAAGATCTATTCTCTGAAAATTACAGTAGTTTGAAAAAAGAGATCACAGAGGATTTCAGAAAATGGAAAAACATTCTCTGCTCCTGGATAGGAAGAAGCACCATTTTGAAGATAGTCACAACCTCAAAATTGTCATACAGATTTAATGAAATTCCTATCAAAATGCCACAAGCATACCTCACAGATGTAAGAAAATCATTCCTAAAATTTATTTGGAACCAGAAATGATCTGAATAACAAAGGCAATCCTGAGTAACAAATGCAAGGCAGGAGGCATTACAATTCCTGACTTAAAATGAAACTACAAAGTTACAGTGATAAAATCAGCATGGTATTGTAAAAAACAAACAAACAAACAAATAGACCTTAGGATCAGTGGAATAGATTAGAAGATGCAGAAGCAACTACTAACACACTTATCTTTCACAAATGGGCCAAACAGGCTTATTGAAAGAGAGGTAGCCGCTTTAACAAATGGTGTTGGAAAAACTGGCTCCCTACATACTGGAAACTAAAACTTGACTCAGGCCTATCATTATGCACTAAACCAAAGTCAAAATGGAGTAAAGATCTAAACATTAAAACACAAACATTAAATCTCCTAGAAGAGAAAGTAGGAGAAAATCTTGAAGACACTGGGATAGGCAAACACTCCATGAACAAAAACCAAACTGCATGGGAAATACTTGAAAGAATTATCAGAGATGGCCAAATTGCTCAGCAGATTAAAGCCCCCACAACCAGGTGAATGGACCGGTGGTTCAGTCCCTGGGTCTACTGTGCTGGCTCTGACACCAGGGCATGCTGAGATGGCAATTGAGACTGGGTGTGGTGGCACACACTTGTAATCCAAGCTCTTGGGAAGCTGTAAATAGGCAGAGCACTATGAGTTAGATCTAGTAGTAAGACTGTGAACACCCTGTAAACCCTGCCCTAAAATCAAAAGAGGAAGAGGAAGAGGAAGAGGAAGAGGAAGAGGAAGAGGAAGAGGAAGAAGAAGAAGAAGAAGAAGAAGAAGAAGAAGAAGAAGAAGAAGAAGAAGAAGAAGAAGAAGAAGAAGAAGAAGAAGAAGAAGAAGAAGAAAATAAAAGAAAGAAAGAAAGAGAAAAAGAATTATCAAGTGGGAATTCCTCTTATTGAGAAATTTATGCACGTCAAAAGAAATTACCACAGAGTTAAAAAGACAACCCAAAAATTTTGATAAAATCTTATCTAATAGCTCAGATACCATGTTTCTAGAATTTATAAAGAACTAAAAAACAGTAGGGCTCCAAAATTTGAACACCCAGTCTAGAAATGGGGATCCAAGATGAACGCACATTTCTCAGAGGAAAAATAATACAAGAAGCTAATAAATGAAAAATGTTCCATATCACTAGTCATCCATGAAATGCACACTAAAACAACACTGAGATACCATCTTACCCCAGACAGAATGGCTCTCATAAAGAAATCCACCAAGAACAAATGTTGGAGAGGCTGTGGGGAAAAAGGAACCCTTCTACACTGCTGGTGGGAATGTAGACTGATACAACCATTCTGGAAATCAGTATGGAGACTTCTTTAAAAACTAGGACTGGAAATCCCATTCAATCCAGGTATATCCCTTCTGGGAATTTTCCCAAAAGAACTGAAAACATCATATCATACTGATACATGTGTACCTATATTTATAGCAGCACAATTTGTAATAGCCAAATCTTGGAAGCAACAAAAATGCCCATCACCTGAAGAATGGATAAAAAAGATGTGGTTTTTTAGTATAATAGAGTATTACTCATTTATAAAGAAAAATAAACTTGAAGCTTTCATATATAAGTGGATACAACTTAAAGATATACTCATAAGTGAAATAAACCAGACCCACAAGTGTAAATATCATATATTCTCCCTAGAAGGCCTCAAAAGAATAAAAATTCAAAAGTATAGCACAGTTAAATCAAAAGCAAGAAATTAAGGATTAAACAACCAAGATAGAGCAAGTGAAAAAGTTAGGAAACATGACAGAGGCAAAAACACACATCTATATAAACAACATGGGTAAGGTCATGGTCCTAAGAATCTCCATCAGTTTTTTACAGGAGGTTTTATTCTTCTTTTGGTGCCAAGGACCGACCCAGGTCTTCCAGCTCGCTAGGCAAGCATTCTACCGCTGAGCCAAATCCCCAGCCCCTCCATCAGTTTTTTGAAACTAGCAGTTAATTGGTAGAATTCTCACACTGATTATCTATATATGCTGACATTTGTGAACTAAGTAACAACACTGAGGATAGCAATGTGTAATACTAAAACCATGCTTGGAATGCCTATCATTCTGGTCTCATAAATGTCCACTTCCGATGTCATATCAACTATTATTATTTTCTCTCTCTCTCTCTCTCTCTCTCTCTCTCTCTCTCTCTCTCTCTCTCTCTCTCTCTCCTCTCTCTCTTCTCAAGTAAATGTTTTTTAAAAAGGTAATAAAAGAAAACAAGAGGCACGAAAAAAATGTCATAGGATTATCCTGCTACAATGTTGTGTATGGCTTGATTTCTAAATTTCTCTGTAAAGATGTGTAATTGTTTTTTCACATTCTGTAGGGATTTAAAATTTAGAATATCTATGATTGATGTAAAATACAAGTTCCATGTTCCATTTTATATATAAAATGTTTTATTTTCAGCTAAATAGTGATGTTAAGCTCAACTGCCTCTGTTACAGGATAATAATATCATTAAGCTTTTATTTTGGATGGTTAACAACTAACGTTTGCTGACCAAAATTTAAAGTAAAAGAAGGGCTACAAATATAGCCAATATTTTGGCCCTAGCCCTTCAAGGTCAGTGAGGACTACGTCATAAGGAAAACAGTACTATAACATTCTGTAACTCAGTTGTGTCCCAAATTTTCTGTCCAAGAGATTATGGGACCACAAAGAAAAGTGATCAACAATGTATAGTGTGCCTAAGGAGAGTTACCTATAAAGAAAAAATTCTCTACACTTTTCAGAGAGTATATTGGTCAAGCAATGACCATGACTCATCCAGATGACTGAGACTGGCAAAAGATCTATAGGCTGCTGTACATGGTTTCAGGGCAAATCCTGAGGGGATTTGACTCACCTTGTGAGATACAAGTTACATTTTTAGTTATATAGATCTTTCTTTAACTTTGTCTTAATCATCCAGCAGAAAAGTATAGCCAGGAGGTATAAAAATAATGCCATATTAATACGCTGAGCTGTAAAAGGCTCAAGTCAACAACTTCTGACAATTGTTAGTTCTGTTGATAACCCACTACTATTATGGTATGTTGGACTATATTGGCTTATTTTGCTGAACTCAAGTTCCTACAATCTTTACACTGGTTTCAAGTATGAAAAGTTCCTTCAAAGACTTCTCCAAATACAGCTTCTCTAACTGCAATGGAATACTCATCTCTGAAAAGACAAAACGAAAAAGGAGGACATGTGGGGAGCCATGAAGCTAGGAAATTGATCAAATATATGTAGGTGGGACTTGGCCCAGAGCCTAAAGCAAGCATGCCACCTTACTCTTGAGATGAACATCCTGTCGGGTTAAGGTTAGCTACCAGATGCTAGGAAATCTAACATCTCATGTTATTAAATGCACAAAAGTGTAAATAAAGGACAGTTTTGTTGTGGGGAAAAAAGGGGTAAGAAAAAAATACATATATATATATATATATATGTATATATGTATGTATATATATATGTATATGTGTGTATATATATGTATATATGTATGTATATATATATGTATATGTGTGTATATATATATATATATATATATATGCACAAGAGAGTTTGGATAGATATATGGCTACTTTCTCTTAGTATACTGAGAATAAAAGTTTGTACTAACATTGTTTAGACAAGATATAATGTCTACATCTTGTCTTCTGAATAACTACTATGAAGACAACAATATGCAATGTATTAATTAATGTAATTGTCCTACTAACCTGTTTTGAAACTGTTTCATTGCTATTTTTTCTCATTAAATGAATAAAAATTTTAAAAAAGAAATAGAAATAAAGTAGTATAACAATAATAAAGAAAGACCAGCAGAAACTAGCATTTTAATTTTGCAGAAACATGTAAATCAAAGAGAGATATAAGTACACTACAGTGGTAGCTATTCCATGACTAAATAATTTCACAAAGACAATACAAATAGAGTTACAATGGTAACACTCAAGTTGACAGTCATGGGATGGTAGATGAAGTGTTCCCAGTAGCCAGTTCCTTTCTGATGAACACAGTACTGACTGGACTGGGTGAAGTCCAAGGACAGCAGTGGGGAGAAGGGAAGGGGACCTTTGGAGCTGGTCTCCCTCCTCCTATTTTAATGACTGATCCTCCCACCTCTTCCCTCAATGCGACTACTGCACTCCACTCTGGGCCCCTTTTTTTAGGCGAATTTCCATTTAAAAATTAAGGTGACCTTAGCTCTGTTCTTGTTGGACTTCAGCAATTAAATGTACACTGCTCAATACTAACACAAGCTCAGCTCTATAGGACTGCTTGGCCTATTATGTTCCATCTGACACATACCCATGTACAGATACCCAATTTAGATTTCCTTCAAGTTTAATGTATAGAAAGCAGTGAAGTTAAGGTATATATATAGTGTTCAGTCTAGATGATTTAAAATTTGTTAGCATTTAAGAAAATGTTTTTATCTGTCTTAGGGGCCTTATTTCATTAGAAATACAACTTTCCCAAAGCTTATATTCATATATTACCAGTTATTCTAATAGTTAAGTTTGAAAGTAATCAACATATCAAAAGAAAATGTAGTTTTTCTGTTTTCTATTTTAGGAAAATATTTAGAGACACATGTCCATTTATAAGCATACATTTTACTCTTAATGCCTGGAACTTGTTTTAAAATGATATGCAGTATTAATCTAAACTGATCTGATGATGAAAATATGTAATATAACCATTGTTAAATTTAAACAATAAAAATATTAAATTAAAAAAATAAAAAACAGAAAATGATATGCATTATTAACAATATAAACTTAGAGAGCATTCTATTATGTCAGAAACATGTTTATGATCTTTATAGTGATGCTCTTTCCTATAGGGGATTTCAGGATGCAGAAAAACCTCACAGGTAGCTTGTTTCAAATGTTTATTACTCAGTCCATCTTAGAATTCTTTTGAGCATTGGCCCTCATTTTGAGAAATACTTTCTTAAATTATTCCTCCAGGTAACAGTAGAAAGTATATCCATAGCATACAATTTTAGGACAGTGTAAGGTGCAATTTACAATCTTATGAATATTTTATGAATAATTTTTAATGAATGTCTGTGTTTGATATCCTTCCTGTTCCACCACCACCAAAAATTCTTTTTGTCGTTTTTCTAACAATGCTATACAAATGATGAACATTTTTCTTTGATGCAGTTTTAAATTTTATTCAGGGTGTTCTTGTGCTGTTAAATTTTTTAAGTATTGAGTTTTAGTATGTATATTGTATGTAGATTTGTGTTACGAATAGGATAGCTGTCTTTTTTAATTCCTTACGTGTCATGCCCATTCTTTTCATGCTCTACAGAAGTCTAAAAAGGCAGTTTATAGCGAACACAGCTGATCTGTTCGTGTTCTAGGCAATCATTTATTTTTGCAAAGCTGATGATCAGATCATTTCATTTATAGGCAACCTTGATTCAATTTCAATTATCTTGTTCTAGTTTTCACTTTAAAGTGATTTAAAATTTGGAATCAAGTACGAAAATATGTTATTCTCTTTCTTAGGGGCCCTATTTCATTAGAAATATAACTTCCCAAAACTTATATTCATATATTACTACTTATTGTAATATTTAAGTTTGAAAGTAATGAACATATCAAAGGAAAATGAGTTTTGTTTCTTTTCTGCTACTTTTAGGCAAATGTTTAAACAGAGTCACATGTTCATTTGTCAGGTAGGCCTTTATGTACCTTTTATATATGTCTTTTCATTTTTTTTGTCATATAGAATATTTTGCAGAAATGTCACTAAATCCCTTAATATGAATGAACATGGCTGGCCTCTGGTATGAGTCCTCTAGTTCTAATCACTGCAACCACCAGACCTAATGATTCTGTAATGAGTCCAAACTGATAAACTAGCAGGTTATCCTTACCCACCACACTGTTCTAAAGTTTCATGTTAATAGGATTGGCAAGGAGAGGCAGAATCTATGGGCAATAAACAGGGATTAAAGGATTATCTAAGGAGATAAAAGCCACAAGGATGAAACTATTTCTAATAAGGTGGCAACAGCTTTCTGTCCCCACAGGAGCGGCAATGTCAGTAAATATTCCAGAGAAGGGTGTTGTAGCTTATGTTATTATTGATGAAAGATAGAACTCTAATAAAAATTCAACCAGTATAAAAAATGTCAGAGATGGTTTCATTTCATGTGTAATAAAGTAAAGCACATAAAAATAACATGTTGCCTATAAAGAGACGATTGCATTCAATACAGGAATGCAAAAGCACAAAGCTGGGGATCTGGAACCTGCACACAGCACAGAAATTCACACACACAAAAAAATAAACTCCTAAAGCTCAATGTGCATGAAATTCAGATACCAGCTGGCCCTGGAGAGGCTGCTCTAGGAAAAACACTGTCCTTCAGGTAGCTGTGAGCCTGGGGCTTCCACCATGTGATCTTCAAAATGAAGGACTTCAGGGGGAAAAAATAAAAGCAAAGTTGGAAAAATATTTTTGAATTATCTGAAAAGAATATACATAAATTAAAGGTGGATCTGAGATGCTTTCAAAATATCATCACATAGAAATGGAAATAATAAGTGTAAGTCAGGAGAAGGTCAAATCTCTGGGGCCCAGCAAAGGGTATCCTGTCAGGGGATAGAGTCCCACTTGACACTGGCCCCCAAGGTGTTGGAAGGTTTCCCCTCAGAAATGAAAGTAGGCCTCCTGGACTTACATCCAGGACTACAACAGGGCAAGGCTCTGTGCAGCTGCTACCACCTGGCAGAGCTTGTTCTCATCAGCTGGGCTCTGCCACCTCTGGCTAGAGCTCTCCAACATGAGCCCTAAACATCAAACCTTCCTGCATCAGGAGGAAACCACATCCTTTTCAACAAACACCTTTAGCACATTATTTTTTAAATACTAATTGTGCTTACCAAGGTCCAGAGTGAAGTTTGTTTTTGCCTCATGAGATAAAATACCTCAGGGAAATGAGTAAAAACTTTAAAGGTCTAATTTTCAAATCATTAATATAAAATAATATTCTACAGACTTTTTTTAAAAAAGATAATCATAGTTTCTTTTCCTCCTCATATTCACACACAATAAAATTAAGGAGATATTTGCGGAGCACAGCAATTTGTCCCACTAGAAATTAAAAATAAATATTGGTGTTAAGGTTTTAGGTGAGGGCTGAGATAATAATGAACATATCCTGTGGCACTGGGCTTCTCTTTGAGGTCAGTATTTAAAAAATCAATGATCTTTTAAACTTAATAGCCAATCTGAAAAGCAATTTTAAAAAATAATTGGTTTCAGAAATAAAAGAAAAACGCATGGACATAAGTGTATCTTTCCATTACTTTCTGGAGGTTTACAAGGCCATTCCCAGGACTCATATAACATTTATAAGGAAGAATTATAGCTCTAATGATGATTATTATACCAAAGGTTGGATCTAATCAATAGCTAAGGACATAAACAGAAGAGAGAATTAATTAAACATTCAATACTACATCCTAAAAAAGAAAGCAAACTGGAAGGCAATACAAGCAGTAAAAGCTAAGAACTTGAGGTCTCACCACCTTTGGAGGCTGAGGCAAAAGGATCACAAGCCTAAGCCCACTGCATCTTAAAAGGAAAACCTGGGAGTGTGGTTAATGTGAAGGCCCTGGAATCATTCCTCAGCACTGCAAAATAAACAAACCCTGGCCATGAGAAAAGCCCAAGTTCAAGTTCAGGATCAAGATGTCCCTGAATCAGCATCAAAGAAACACCAAAGAACCTTAAGGGCCTTCTGCACTGTCTAGTTGGGGTTTGAACACAGTTGCCCTCACCAAAACTAATGTGGAAGTTTCATTTCTCAGTGTGAAAGTGCTGGGAAGGAAGGTGTTATGTTTTGTGTATAGGTGTCCCCCTAAAGCCTCATGCAGTCATGGGGTGGCTTTTGGAATTCGTAATTGATTATTGTGGGAATGGGTGCTGCACCTCCCCTGGGGCAGGTGATTTGCATTTCAATGTAGTGGAGGAAGAGATATTAGTTGCTTGAGCTGCTGCTGCCTCTCCCTCTTGCTCTTGCTCTTGTTCTTTGCTGCCACTGTGAAAGGTTGTTTTCTGCCATGTGCCTTGGAGCTAGGTGAATATGAACTGAAACTTCCAGTAACTGTGAGATAAACAAACCTTTCCTTTCCTAATTTGAGTGTGGGGTATTGGTCCCAGCAATGAGAGAAGAGTAACATAAAAGGGAAAATGGATGACAATTGAGTCTTAAAGATGTGGTCCTTATAAATGGATTAATACCTTTCTTGCGGGACCGTTTTAGCTATGTTGAGAGTTCAGCTCCCTGTCCTTTTGAACATGCAACTGCTGGCCTTTCCACTTTAAGTCACCAAATTTTGTAATTTGCAGCCTCCATAATAATGAGACAAAATACATCTCTTTTCTTTATAAATTACTCAGTCTTGGGTGCTGTATTACACAGAGGCAACAAGCACACTAAGGCATAGCTCAACCATAAACCTTAAAGCATGGATTCTCTCACAGCTGCATTTGTAAGAAATATCTTCTCAGGAGGTTTAGTTACCTTGAGATATTTGCCAGAGATAGGACTTATGGTAAAAATAATTTTGGGAATCACTGTATGTGTTGCCTGTTACTAGCTGGGAAAAAAATTAACTGTCTCTCAGACAAAAGACTTCTATTTAGAACATACAATGAATTTTAAAAATCAAGCACCCCCAAAAAAGTGGACATCTGAGATGAACATATACTCTCAGATGAAGAAATACAAGTGTCAAAGAAACATATGAAAAATGGTCAACATCACTGATCATTTAAGAAATGCAAGTTAAAACAACACTGAACATTCCATCTCAGCTCAGACAGAACAGCTATCATCAAGAAGTCAACCAATATCAAATGCTGGAGAGGGTATGGAGAAGGAACCCCTGTCCACTGTTGGTGAGAGTGTAGATGGTCAAAACGCTGTGGAAATCAGTTTAGAGACTCCTCAAAAGCCTGCAACTGAAAGTGCCCCATTCTGTCCAGCTATTCCCCTCTTGGGTATGTTTACAAATGAACTGAAAATATCATTCCGCAGCTGTATAGGTGCACCCATGTTTATAGAAGCGCAATTTGTCATAGCTAAATCTTAGAAACAACTCAAATGCCTATCAACTGAGAAATGGATAAAGAAAGATGTGACATTTGTATACAATGGAGTATTACTCAGCTTAAAAAAAAAAAAAAAAAAAAAAGATAAACTCAAGGCTTTTAAAGGTAAATGAATGAAACCAGAGACCATACTCATAAGTGAAACAAATCAGACTCACATGTGTATCATCTTGTCTTGCTAGTGTAACAACCTGAAAGAGCAAATAAAATCTGAAAAATGCAATATATACTATAAAAGGAAAAGTATCTTTTCAAAAGGAATGAACAGTTGGGAGGAGGAAAAGGATGAAGGAAGGAGAATATACACACACATACGCACACACACACACACACACACACAAACAGAGGATAGCTTGGATAATTATACTGATTTCAGCTGCTCTGTTGCAAAGAGTAGTTAATGCTTAAGTTTTTCCACCATTTGAATTTTCTATAACTTTTTACTAATTTTACATGCTTATATTTGGCAATCTGAATAACTAATTTGGAGACAAAATGCAATATAGCAACCCTTGTTGAATTTCTATTATTTTATTTAATGAAATTCTATTCATTTGTATTTTTTTACTTAAAAATAGATCCAAAGTAAATAATAATAATAATAATGTACATTAGTATAATAAAGGTTCTGAGAAGGTCAAGGACAAAGATGCCTCACTGTTCATTAATGTTGTCTCTACTTTTACCATCTGCACATGTACATTGTAATGACTGCCCACAAACAGGACCAGGAGCATCTTGAGGACAGATTTTCCTTAGTGATTTCTCATGTTCTGCTTGAATAGCTAGCAAAAGGACATTATCACCCTACAAGCAGCCCATTACCTCACCACAGACAACCCTAATTATGGAGAGAAAAACAGCATAATTGGATACATTGCAGGTTTTACTGTGAATCTGAGAAGCTTAGCAACCATTTTACTTACCTGTGAACCTTAGTTGCACCATCTATAAAATGAGGGTGATGGTAACTATTTATAGTGATGCTAGATGTATTACCCACAAGGTGACTGGCAAATTGCCTGGTGTAGGCATTGGTACATAATTTCTTTCTTTGTATTAAACTAAAAAGTTGGTCTGTCTGTAACTTACAGCCACCAAGCCTAAATCAACCTCCTCACATCAAAACATATCTTATCCAACCTTCTCTCCACTACATGGGTTTTCCCTCAAACTGGATAGCCTTGATCCCTGTAACTCTTCTCCAAGGCTCCCAAGCCCTCCACTGTCACCTAAACATTTCACTGTGTTTCACATGTCCAACTTTGTTATTTGATTTATTGCACTGGGACTACACCTAGTGGACCTGGCAAGCTGTAGACAAGGACAGTGTAGCTTAAAGGGATTTTCACAGGTGGAGTCCACCATGAAGAACCACTCTCACCCACCACTCTGGATGTTACTCCATCCAACACCTCTCTGAAATTGTGCAAGCAACCTTCCCAATATTTGGCTGGGGCCTATGTGGGAGGAGAATCAAGTAATGCAAAAAGCTAAAGTGACCAAATATGTCTGTGGTAGTTGCTCTAAATCACAGTGTTGAAGCTCTTGCCACACTGGTCTTCCAGGTGAGTACTTAAATCAGATGCTGCATCCTACATTTGCAAAACCCATCTTTTGGGTATAGAAGAGGACCCAGTATTGTACTACATCTCAGTATGCCATGACAGTAGAGGACTACTGCGCTACTACTTCAAATACATCGAAAGTTTAAGTTTCCTAAACAGAGAAGACATGGTGGTGGTGGGGTATTGCATACAGAGGCCATGAACAAGGTCCAAGAAAAAGCTATATGGTGAGAGGGCTCCACGAACAGAAGCTGCAAGAGAAGCAAGGCTTAACATGAGGCAAGTTCAGTTTGCCTCCATCTAAAGGAACCCCTTATAAACTCAGGCTCTGTTCCTGTCAGTGGCAGACACCCAGGTTGAGACTCTCCCTTGGCTCAGGAGCCATCATCAGTTTGGAAATGAGGACTCTGGTATGATCAGGACTCACCCCATCCTCTGGTGGTGGAAATGATGAAAACTGTGGTTTTTGTTCATTTATTTATTTTGCAATATACCTTCTAGTCTTTTATTCATAACCAATCATGACATAGCACATGCACATTTCCTGGGCCCCAGCTACACTAGTCATCATCACGAGCATCTCGGAGTATCCTACTAATGCATCTTTACTAGAAAGAAGGGTTTTATATTAACTTTTTTTTTTTTTTTTTTTTTTGTCTTTTTGAGACAAGGTCTCACTGTGCAGTTCAGGCTGGCCTTGAGCTCACTTTTGTAGCCCAGGCTGGTCTCAAACTCACATCAATCCTCCTGCCTCAGCCTCCCAAGTGCTGGGATTACAGGTGTGCACCACCATGCCCAGCTCTATGTTAACTTTTCTTACCTGTTTTCCCACAGAAAACTTAGAGGCTAAGGATTAACAGCTAATTAAAAGTTTAACATAGTAAAAATAAAATGTAATGTTCTTTTGGTCTCATGACTGAGTAGATACAGAGAAGTATACCTTTGCTGTGCTGCCTTTATCTTTAAGTTTACAGTGTTTTGTAGCTCATTACTTAGCCTCTAGTAATATACTCTTGATTTATTCTTATCTTATGCACATTTTTGAAGTTCATTTAGTCAGTCAATGTTGGAAAAATGCCTTCCAGCACTGGGGACACAGCTGTGAGTCACTCCTCATTCTGTCCTCTGAATTCAGCCTGGCAGAAATATACTTCTGTTGTCAGCTGAGAAACAAGGGAGACACATCTTCTCCCTCCATAGTCCCATCATAACTGACTGACCAGCCTCTATCATATTGAAAGCTATTTATTATGTTATATTATTAAATTAGTATATAATACATAAAGCATCTATTATGTAATATTCTGAGACAATTAGTGATAGAAGATAATATGCATGGCATTAAGTAATAACAGATTTCAAGGTATTTCTCAGTTAGAAATATGGCTCTACCATTCATCTGCTCAATGGCCTGGTTCTTTCTGACCCTGTTGCCCCAGGGACAGAATAGCTGCAGTCTCACACAATCGCTGAGGAAATTCAAGTTGGTTCACATAAAGCATTTGGTACAAAAGCTGGAATGCAGCTAATACTGAAAATTAATAGTCACCAACTGACACATAACTGTTAATGCTTCCACTTTAGTCTATGAGGAAAATTTATGAAAATTAACTACAGTTTTCACATCCAACTAGTACTTTCCCACCAGAAAATCCTGGCCTGGATTTTCTACAACACGTTCTTTTTATGTGCACAAAGAAAAGGTGACTGTTCCTTAAATAGACGTCAAAGATCATGATGAAATCTGCAGCCCAAAACACTAATGTCACCATGTACTAATTTACCACAAACTCTTTTGAAGATGAAACACAACCTATTTTCTCACAGAGAATTGGAAACATAAGAGACAGGAGAGAGTCAATTTTCTCCCAGTAGCACTATTCTTTGTGGACATTCTCAGCCCAGGTAAATCACCTATTTGGAATTTAGTGTCTGACGAATATTCATATATCAAATGTGCACTTTTCCTTTTATGCAGCAGCTTCACTTCTAGAAACTTATCCTACAGAAGTATATACACATGATAGATAACTACAGTATATTTCAAGAAAAGATTTTGATAACTAAAATTTGGAATCATCTCAAACCCAACGATGGAAACATCACTAAATAAATAACTAAACTTTACGAGTACTTCACACCACAGTAGGATACCATACATTAAAAATTAATGTATCCATGGATGAATTCATGGGAGAGTGAAGCCAGTAGGCAATTAAAAATGAATATTCATATACACATATTTCTCTGTTCACATGGCCAAGTCACAAGATGCATTAAGAATCTGTTGGTAGTGGTTATCTATGAAAAGAATGATGAAATTAAAAGGAACAAGAGAATGAAAGAACTTCAATTTCATTTCATACATTTCTAAAGTACTTGAATTTTTTATACCTTGTGCATGTTTATTTCACTTAAAAAATGCCTTATATTTCCAAGCTGTCAGTTCAAAAGCCAAACTGCATCATCAAATTATAATTAACACTGAGCTAAAAAGACGTCTAAGGAAATTAAAATGAGGTCTTTCTTGAAAATTTTGACAAATTTCACCATTATAGCAAGAATACTTTTGCATATTTTTTTCTTACAAATAAGTGAATTCACCATCAGCTACCTGTCCATATTATATGTGGTGTAATATAACAGAGATTAAGACCTGTTTGTGGAGACAGTTGTGTTTGAATGTAGATTCCACAGGACTGTATGCTGGCACAGAGCCAAGCCTAAGGCCAAATTTGGCTGTCCATCTGCTTTGAATGACTTGTGACCTAGGAATGATTTCCACAGCATTAAGTAGTTATAAAATTAAACAAAATTTCTTAACATATGCAAATGATATAACATCCAAATTTATTTCACAAGTGAAATTTTATTGTACTGCAGCTATGCACATATTATCTATCTGCTCATCCTAAAAAGCAGACTGGTATTGTTGAAATAGGGTTATGGACCCCAAAGGCTAGAATATTTGTTATTTCATCCTTTAAAAGAAACATTTGCTAGCCGGGCATGGTGGCTCACGCCTGTAATCCCAGCACTCGGGAGGCTGAGGCAGGAGGATTGGTGTGAGTTCGAGACCAGCCTGGGCTACAAAAGTGAGCTTAAGGCCAGCCTCAACTGCATCGCGAGACCCTGTCTCAAAAAGACAAAAAGAAAAAAAAAAAAAGAAAACAGTTGTTGATGTTTGCTCTCCACAACTAACCTGAGCCTCATCTGCCTTCCCTGTATAATAGGTATGGTAATAGCCCAATTCTGCAAAAAAGTTGTCAAGATTGAAAGTAATGAGTGAAAGTAATGAGTGCTTGGCATTTACTGAGCTTTTAAATACTGTCTCCCTTATTTAGTATTTAAATCAGAGTTAACAATGGGCAGAATGTCATTTGTATTTCTTTGAGTATTTTCAGTGGTATATAAAATAATGTACTTTCCAATCAGCGGTGTCTGAGATTAGATGAAAGAGGCTGAGCCTGACCCAGGCTGGCTACCCAAGGCTTTTGACCATGAGCATGACTCATTGCCAGCATGACCCCACGTTAACTGTACTCCATATGATAATGCTACTCAGACAATGATCGGGAGTCTTCTTAGTGGTTGCTACCCTCTGGCAGAACCAGCCTCTCCAGGTAAGATGCACGGTTCATTCAAGGAAGCAGCGTGGGACCTCGTTGCGCAGCTGCTGCTGCTCCCTCCACTACACTGCCCTGCTTTCTGAACCAGCACAGCTGCCTGCCCCAGTGTACAGAGCCCCGGAAGGCTGAATCCTTCCAAAAGCCTTCAGGTGGACACATATGTGGAATACTCAGGAAGAGGCTGGTGTATGCTGCCGGGAAAGGAGAAGAACCAAAGCATATAAAAGAGAATACATAGGTCACTCCACGACGATCTCAAGCACATGCTCTGTGCTTAGTTATTTACTAACTCTATAAATCATATTCATCTACACTAGCTTATTGCTGACTCCTCCATCAGCTCTGCAGGTTTGGCACACAATCCGTACTCTACAGACTCACAGAAGTCACAGTCCATATTTCAGGTGCCAGCTATGAGCATATCACAAGAAATCAAAACCTCATCTTCTTTCCGTTCATCTCATAATTCCTGGTTTTAGGCAGGCACCGTAGTGAGCAGAGAGCTTGTTCCAACACAGACTCCCGGGCTCACCCACAGCCCTTAGTCTACCGGATCTGAGGTGACCTGGGGAATCTGCATTCATCCTCAAGTGATATTCAAGAGCTGAATGAGGTTTACACTTAGGAAACCAATGAGTTACACACTTGAGCACCTCAAAAGTTAAAGTCCTTATCACTCCTCCCCTTTCCCAAACAAATATTATTGTCTTACAGGGCTGACCACAAGACCAGGAGCCAAGGGCCTGGGCCCTAGTCCTGACTGATAAGTAACTAGCAAGGAAAATTTTGGCAAATAATTTCTCTCCTCTGATATTAGTTTTTCCTCCAAGTAGAAGCCCAAATTAGGTGGTTTCCAATAACACTTTCTTCAGGACAGGGTGAATGATCCAATGCCAACACAGCAGCCTCCCTGCAGGTGCTGTCACTCACCATCACCCATATAGCTCCTACACAGGAGCACTCTCAGCAATGGAAGAGTCACAGAAAACATACCCAGTGAGACTTCATTAGCAGGTGACAGTGGAGTGCTGTTCATGATTGGCTTGCAGGTGGTTGTAGGACATTGAATTTCAGGAAGTAAATAGGTTCAAATCGTTAAAAGAGAAGATGGAAGAAAATTCAAGGTAAACTTTCCTCCTAAAAGGTACCTTAGTTTCCCTTTGGTTGTCCTAAGTTAGACAGAGGCATCTTCCTGCTCTCTACATTTTCACAACCTCTTTACTCTCCTGGTTTTCACCCCTTTAAAAGCCTAATTATTGTTGTACTTCAAAAACTTTGGTCAGGAATACCATGATGGATGGCTTAACTTCCACTCTTTAATGTGAAGGTGAGTCTAATCTGGTCTAAGGTCTTCTTCAGGTAAGTATTATATAAACTGAGACCTCAGGAATGAATTATAGGGCTGGGGATGTGGATTGCTAGTAGAGTCCTTGCTTTGCACACACAAGGCCCTGGTTTCAAGCTTCAGCACCACCAAAATATTAATAATAAGAATAATGATAATAGAAAGACAATGAATTACTTAGGCCATTTGAAAATGGCTGAGAATGTATGAAGACCCTGGAGACCAGCTATGCACTAATACTGACAATGCTAAATAGTAAATCTTAAAAGAACGAACAGCTGAGAGATGAAGGATCTGGAATTCATGTTCCTACCCTATTTTCCCCCAGTACTATCAGGAAATTTCCAATGCTAAGATAATTTTTCATTTGGTACAATTGAAGAATCAAATCCTTGCAGGAGAATAGGGTCCTGAGAAAAATGGAACAGACAAGAAGTGTGGATAGTAGAGTCGGAGACCTACCACAACCACTGAGAACATTCTTTAGAAAGGTTCCTGCAGCATGGTTAACCAATACCTATATCTGACATTCTCAGGCTTTCCAACTCCCCTGCTTTCTAATCCTGGAGTTTAAATGTCCTTGGAGGCAGGCACAGCCTCTCTCCTTTCTCCTCTATGGCTCAGCTCAGTGTTGACCAGAAGTAAATATCAGGTGCTCAATTTTCAAATACATCATAATATTTTTTAATGTATTTAGTACAGTATCTACAGGGTCTCACAACATAGATCAGACTCAGTGATTCTTCTGTTTTCAGCCTCCCAAGCACTGGGATTACAGGTGAGGACCACCACGCCCAGTCCCAATTGCTATCTCAGTGTTCCCCAGGAGCAGGGCTGGTATGCACACCAGGGATCGAACCCTGCCAGGTACTTTAGTCTGTTGAGCTATGTAGCCAGCCCTCATCATAATCCTTTTTTATCTGAGAGTTATACCCTCTTTTCTTTGGTGTTCGAGAGGGCATGATGTAAACTATTTATTCTGGCATATACTTCATATTTTGCAAACAAGATGCGCTGAGTCAAATGACAGATTTTTAAGAGCACATCCTGTAGGGCTGCAGCATAGAGTTGGTGAATGGGACTCTACTTGGCAAAGCTGGGCAAGAGCCAATGGCAGGGGCTGGGCTTTTTTCTAAGGAGAAGACTAGGCCAATTGATCCCTCCAGGTACTCAGTGAGCACTGTGTAAAAAATGTCAGTGTTCCAAGTCTGCCTTTATTTACCCATCTTCTTCCTAATCCAAATATCTGATGATTAATCAAAAACATTTCTGGATAGAAGACTCTAAGCTCTCTACATGAGCTTCACATTAAGAAACTGCACAGCATTTGGCAATGTATACCTATGTACGGAACTCTAACAAATCAAATCAACAGCAATGACAACAACAAAAGATGGTTCCAGGGACATCTGTTCACCTATCATTCTTTCAAAATTAACGGAATCTACTCCAAGGAACAAGCCAGTTCCGAATTCATGAATGCAAAGCTCTAAACTGACTGCAGCTGTCTATTATTTTTCTTTAGTAGGAACTTAAAATATCTACTATCGCTTCTTTCCTGATCCTTTGTATTTACAATCAGTGTGGCCTTGACTGTATGCTTGTACTGCACATTTCTATTAGCAAGCCTTGCAAAACTGCAGAGCTATGACTTGGTAAAGGGAGCGCACCTCAGAGGCAGTGGCGAAGAGGTTGTTGGGGGAAATCCTACGAGAAATCACTTCAAAAAGTAAATTATCGCCTTTCAACAGCTCTGCCTTCTCCCAGAACTATATAAACTCAAGGTCAGAAGCAATGTCAGTGGCAACTATGCCAATGCAATGCTCAATTTCCCCATGATGGCCCACTCTGATATGGACACATCTCAGGGATGGTGACCCACTCTAACTCATTCCTACAGGCTCCTGCTATGACAAGACCATATTTAGGCCAAGCCTAACCCCATCCTTTCTTTTTCAACTCCAACTCTCTGGCCCCAGAACTATTCTCCAGAGACAAACATCATCAGTGCTGTCTCTACAGGCACCCCAACAAATATCCAAGCCCTGCTCTTAAGTATGGAGCCCCTTAACACTTCCTGCTAGCTGATACTAAAGTCTGCCTATCCTTCCCAGCCCTCTATCATCCAACTCTTCATTTAAGAACTATAAACAGGGCTGGCCAAATAGCTCAGTGGATTGACTATAGGAGCAGGCACAAGGGGTTCAATCCCTGGGCCTGTCAAGCCATTCCTATCCCCCAGGGGGCCAGAGAAAGTAACTGAGGCTGGACATGGAGGTGCCCACCTGTAATTCCAGATCTTGGGAGGCTATAAACAGGCGGAACACTGAGTCCCATCTAGTAATGAGACCCGGAACACTCCTTAGGCCCTACCTCCCACCCCCAACAAAGAACTATAAATAAAGCAAAGCACCTGAAGTCATTTTGAGATGAACCAATCTGGGCCTTACTATGAAAACAGGATAATGATTATTCACTCTCACCTGACAGTATAATTTTATCATCACAAACTGGAAATTTCTCCTGCTTCCTAATCACTAAGAGAAACAGTGCCTCAGGATTGACCTCTGTAAAAGCAAAAATCATAGTTATTAGCATATCCCCACCAACATTTGTATGGCATATATCCAGAAATGATGTTATAAATAATTTATCTTAGTTGGATCAGTAAGAATAGATGGGGCTGAAAAGTAGATGCTCTGTGAGTTTCCATTCTGATTGTAATGACTATTTTGCAACACTTGCTTTAAAAGAAATCTAAAATAAACCTGGTACGGTGCTACATGGCTGTAATTGCAATACATAGAAAGACTCAGACAGAAGAGTCACCAGTTCAGTCTGCACAATTTAGCAAGACTTGACTCAAAATCAATCAATCAGTCATTCGGTCAGCGGGAGGTGTAGCTCAGTGCAGATTCTGAGTTCAATTCCCAGTACAACTGAAAACTACACATATATACAAAGAAATATTTGTGTATCTATGCACTATTGAAATGTGTCTCAATTCTTTTACCATGAGGAGCTCTTTTCATCCACACAAAGCCCATATTACCTCTACAGAGCACACATTAGCACTCTCTAACACCACTGTGCTTCCCGTATCACCCCCCTAGGGTACGGCACAGATGCTCTGAGTCAGCCCTGTCCTGTGAGACTAAACAGGCGCATATCCCTGACACAGAGAAAGGATGATGGATTCAGGCATTCATGTTCTGGTTTGGGTTCTGCACAGCTGACAGAGACTGGCTCTGCCTGCCACTTGGCTGAAGACGGAGATGCATTTGCTTCCATTAATTGGCAGCACACATCATCTGAGCTCTTCATGTCTGCCAGGAAGGGCCTGGAGCTCTCTGTTCCCAATGCTAAGCAGTTACCAGAAACAAAGCAATCAGAGCATGCCCTGCCGGAGAGGCAGGCCAGCCATTCTTCCTGGCACTGTCAACCTTACACATGTATCAAGGCAGAACTTTAGAAGACTGTGTTCTCCACATTGTATTCATTTCCAGAACTGGTGTTTGGCACCAAGCACTCCTGCATGCTGAGATGTAGAGGAAGCCACTGCAGACCCTGGCGTGAATGAGGTGCACTCTCACACCCCTCTCTGAGAAGCTACGGGGAGGCTTTGCTAGTCTCAGTGCCAGGAGCACCTAAGTGATCCCAGGGAGCTGCCTGCTTTCATATTCTGGAGACACAGGATTAAGTGGCAGAAGCTGTGGGCCCAGCTCTAGAAGTGCCGAGAACATTACTATCTGCACCTCTGAGTGCCACCTTTGCAGGGGCTTTTCTTTTTTTCTTTACACTCAAAGACTGTCATCTGTTCACTTTTTCACTTCGATACTTCTATAAGTTACCTTCTACTAAACAAGAGAAAGGAAATTGAAAAGTAATGATATGTCAGACTATGAGCATTTGGTTACAGATCCAAGAACAACTGAGTGACATTTCAAGGCAGTTCTCCCAGGAAAGTGGAACACACCCTGTAATGGATGTGGAACAAAGATGGAAGTGCCTGACTGCCACATCCTGCAGTGCTGGGGGCAGAGTGCAGGGTGTGGGCCCACAGGGCAGGAAACCCTTGGGAAAATTCAGGGTTCGAATGTCACAGGCTCCAGGGTACTCAGAGGACAATTTTTATCCTTTTTTAACCCTAACTGGGGATTTACTTGCCTTAGGGAAGAGAGCACCTGACATTTTCTACCTTCTCTGATGCTTTTTACCAAAATCTTCAAAGCTACAAGAGAGCAAAAGCAGCAGGTGGCCATCTGCACAGCTCTCCCCCCCATGGATGGCTCCTCTGGGACAGCCTACGCCCAAGCCCCACAGTCCTCAGCCCATCAGTGCTTTCCAGGTCCCACAACCCCTGCCCAGGTGCTTGGGGCACCTGAACATATTTAACTTTTATGGGTACACTTTACATATGCACAAGGACTGCAGTCATATAGGGAATTTGTACCTGTGTAGGATATATTTTGCTGCCTTTTTTCATCCATTCCTCTCCCCTCCGTTCAACCTTCCTTCCCCTCCTTATTTACAAAAGCTTTGTTTCCATGTTTTCTTTTTCTGTGTTTTTCTTGTCCCTTCCTTTTCCCCCACTCTCTCTCCTGTTCCCCTTCCCTTTTCAACATTTTCTTTACATTTCCCAATATCTATGCTACATTTTTGGTCCATATTTACACTTTCAATTTCTCATAGCAGAGAAACAATATATGATTTAAATATGCATCTAATCTATTTCACTTAAGAGTACAGTCTCAAGGTCTAGCCATTTAGCTTTAAATGTCTCACAATTGTACTTCTTCATGGCTGAGCAGTACTCCGTTATATAAGAAAAACACTATTTTTTTTCATTCTTTCATCAGTTGTTGGAAACAGCCTTAAGATGTTTCCAAGCTTTAGCCATTCCAGACTGTGTTGCTATAAACATGGGTATGCATATATAGCTATGATATTATGCTTTCAATTCTTTTGTGAAGATGCTGAGAGGAATCACTGAGTCAAATGGAACCTCTAGTTGTAGTCTTTCAAGGATTATCTACACTGATTTCCACAATGGTTGCATCAGTCTACACTCCCACCAACAGTGGAGAATTGTGCTTTTTTTCCTCCAGAGCCCCAGCAGGATTTGCTATTTGTTGATTTCTTGATAATAGCTATTCTTTCTGGAATGGGATGGCTGTCACTGTTGCTTTTGTAGGAATTACAAACAGCAGAGAAAGGGGCTGAGATTTGGTTCCAGACACTGAAATATAGCAACACAAGGAAGGAGGAGGAAGAAGGAAGTGGGTCCCTGGCACCCAGAAAGGATCTGATGTGAGAACTGAAACCCAGGGGAAAGCATAGAGGGTCACCTTCATGTGGAAAGAGGAGCTGGCAAGTGGTACTTTCTTTTCCCCTGAGCCCTAGCTCACTATGCTATAGGTGCAAGTCAAACCTGCAGACCAATGGGGATGACTGGTGAGCCTGGTATGTTTCTAAATCCCAGCAGCACCATACTCCTTGCATGCTCTCTGTGTGCATGCATGTGTATGTGGATGAGAATGGAAGAGAGCACAGCTCTGCATGTAGGTGTGCATAAGTGTAAGCGAGTGTGCATGTCTAAGTGAACTTGAAGGCACAAGACTATGCATGTACATGATGGCACGAGTGTATGCATACATGTGTGTGAGGGCATGGGAATGCCCTGCAAATGGGTATGAGAGCATGAGAGCATGGGTCTGTCCATATGCAAGAGGGCACTAGAATGTGTGTCCATGAGGACATGACTACTGTGTGTGCATATCTGTGTATACATGGACATGCATGTGGTGTGCGTGTGTGTGTGTGTGTGTGTGTGTGTGTGTGTGTGTGTGTGCAGAAGGGAATAATTCTTTTTTTCCTTTACTGAGACTGAAAGACTCTCAAAGTGATACAGGATGCCACATGGAAACAGCACTTATAAGCAAGCAGCCTGCCCTGGACTCAAGTATGGCATCTGAGCTTTCATGCTAATATGAAGGAGTTTTAAGCTCCCTAACTTCACAGGACAGAAAGGACAACAATTGAGGCAATGCGTTTCAAGCTCTGCTGGGCACTGCCTCCACTTCACTCCCAGATACTGCAAAGAAACCTGAAGTTCAGCGAGTATGGCCTAGTCCTTGTGACCAGCTCAGCTGAGGTGAACAGCTGTCTCCAGGGGAGAGGAAGGGGTTAGCCATCCCAGCCCTGACTGCTCACACACTGCTCTTGGTCCCCCTCACTGTTTATGATTCTGCTTGAAGAGCACAGCAAATGCTGATCAGAATGAGTCTTCACAGGCAAATGCGGTGGTCCCAGGGAGAGAGCTCAGTGCAATAAGTGCTTACCTGGCAACCTCAAGGTTCTGAGTTCAACCCCTGGTACTGCAAATAAATAAGTCAATAAATAAATAATTTTTTAAAAAGGCAAATGTGTAAAGAGTGAAAGCTCAGCAGTATATTGTATTTTCTTCACATATCATATATGTGTCTTTGCTGGGCTTTGTTTTAGAACACCAGGGAATGAACCAGTGTTTGCTCTGAGCTACATTTCCAGCCAGCCCTAAGTTTTTTATATTGAGTGACAGTCTCACTAAGTCCCTAGTTGCCCTGGCTGGACTTGCACTTGAAATCTTGCTGCCTCACCTCTCAGTGTGAAGAATACAGGCATTCTAGCTGATGCATAATTTTTTTTATTTTTTAATTTTATTAATATTAATGATAAAGAAATAACAATGAGACAGTTTCACAACAGGTTAGTAGGACAGTTACAATAATTAATACATTGCATATTGTTGTCTTCATAGTACCTACTCAGAGTACGAAATGCAGACATATCTTTCCTAAACACTATTTGTACAAATCTTTCTTCTCATTGAATTAAGAAAAAGTAGCTGTATGTATAACCCAATAGTCCATAATAGTAGTGGATTATCAGCAGAACTGGCAAAGTCAGAAGCTGTTGACTTGAGTCTTTTACAACTCAGCATATTAATATGGCTTTACTTTTTTATTTTAATAAGAAATAGCAATGTACAACAATGTGACAATTTCAAAACACATTAGTAGTACATATATTGTAAAAGGCAGCACCCTATTTGTTGTATGTCTTCCCAAAGTTCAGATGTTGAAATTTGAGCACCCATTGAGATAGCATCAGGGGGTGGGACCTTTGGGAGCAGATTAGATTTTAATGCTTAGTAATAGCATTAGTGCTGTTATAAAAGGGACCCCAGAGAATTCTTGAGGTCTCCTTCCTCCTCGTGAAGGCACAGGACAAGACAGCCATCTATAACCCAGAAGCAAGTTCTTGACAGAACCCAATTTGATCCAGATTTCCAACCCCCTGATAAATAAGAAATAGATGTCTCTTGTTCATGAATTACTCCATCTATGGCATCTTATAACCACCTCAGCACTCACTATGTGGCCAGTAAAGGATTAGTTTTTGAGTCATAGATCAATTAGCTCACACTATAATAAATCAGAAGCATCAAAAAGTGATAACAGGGGTCTGGCGGGATGGCTCAGTGGTCTAAAGCGCCTGCTTGGGAAAGCTTGGGCGGCTTCAGGGACCGCGGTTTGATCCCCAGCACCACATGCTGCTCCAGCCCTGCACTTGGGGCAGGCTGAGCCAGCCATAAAAATGAGTGAATAAACAAAGATTCTGAAACAAGAAAAAAAAATAAATGAATAAAATAAAAAATTATTTTAAAAAAAAGTGATAACATCCTTGCAAATCTAAGACTCAAAAACAAAACTACAGTCCTCTAACTTGAAGCAAAGATTCCTTGTCTTTATAGTAACATCTTGGTCAGGAGTTTTATAGATCGCTACAACAATGGTACTATTTACATCTTATAGATAAGTTAGGCAATTGACTTGATACACATATCTAATATAGGGGGAAGGTGTGGACTGAGCAGTAGCAGACACTGCAGAGGCCGGGGCCTTCCGAACACACCACACCTTCTCTCTTCATAGTGGTCACTGGGCAGAGTGTACATGCAACAGATTTCCAGCCATGAACTGAGGCATAATGCAAGCAAAGCCTTGACAAATCAAAACCCTCTTCCTTTGGCACAGAAGGTGTGGGGTAGAGTGGATTACCATAGCTTTTTTCAACTAGCCACTTTCCTACAGTGCAAATGCTTTAATCCATTCTATACTGTCCAATAAGGAAAATGTAAGCAGTATTATTGATCAACTTAAGTCACCTGACTTCTTTTTCCATATTAAGAATTTACCCAAGACAAAGATGGTTCATCAGGAATCCATAAATACAATTAATTCAGGGGTGCTTATTCTACCTGCAAGTGGAATGACAACAGAGATTTTTTTCCACTTTTATAAAATTAACACCTCCTTTTATGAGTTTGGGAAGAGGTAATAAACATGTCTTTAAAACAAATGTGATTGTGCTGAAGGAAGTTCTTAAATACATGAAGAAAAAGCCACAGTGCTCCGTAATTATGAAGTGAATTTTACCACCCTCATGGGACTCCATTATTCTGCAAAGGGTGGGACTAAAACCTGTTGTGGCTTTTGCTTCATGGTACCAAGGTCACAAGCTCCTGAGAGCTCTCTAAGAAGTCTGGGGAAAGCCAGAATATAACAGTCACACACACACACACACACACCTCATCCACATTCAGCAAGGATATGGAACCTCTGCGATCACATCAAAGAGGGTGGACTGATCTGGGAAGAGCGGCCATTCACTGAGAATGTATCACTGACCATCTCATCGGCCCTTCACTGGCATGCCACATTAGTCTTCATAAATACCTATAAGACAGGTGTCACTGTCCCACTCTGAAACAAGCACAGGCAGGACAGATAACTCTGACATTCAAACATAGGCAGCAGCTAATGAGAAAGCCAAGATGTGACCTGGAGACCTCCTCCTCGTTCTACCCCATCCCCATCTCACCTACACAGGGGAGTGCCTAAGGAGAGAATCTGTCTCTGACTTTAGTCTTTTCTGTTTACTTTAGCCTCCCTCCCACCCTGATGCTTAAAAGGTCCATTTAACTCCATTTGTTTTATTGAAGTTACATTCATACCTCATTGGTCAACCAGTAACCTTTGAAAGAAGAGGGTGATTCTTCTATTTTTTTTAACTTTCCCTCCCTTTTTATGAGAAAACATGAACTGAAACCCATTAGTAACTTGAAATTATTAATCCCAGACGGCAAGGGTCTCTGGAACCAGCTATGCCATGTCTTTTATGGCACAGATGGACAAACTGAAGTTAAAAAAAAAGCAATGTGATTTTCCCAAAGTTGCTCACTTGAACAGTGGCAGAGCCATGTCCCACCTTGGCCCTGCTGGATATGTCTCTCTGTGGACTGATGCAAGAGTCAGGCACTGCATTAGTAATGAAAAGCAGCCCCAACAGCAAAATAAATGAGGATAACAGACACGTCCATCATGGAGGTGTAACTAAGTAACTGATGACGTATTAGTGGAATAGCACAACATAAAAGAATCATCTAGAAGTGCAGGTATCAAATAGTAAACTCCAGACACAATTCTGTCTGGAATTTTTAGTATCTGTTTGTATTAGATGATATTATAATCCTATGGAGAACAGTACAAATAAGTAACACTTCTTGTTTATTTTCTTCTTCCCCTTTCTGTGTTAAACACAATAAACAAGTTAAGGAAGGAAACATTAATTTCTACTGCCAAAAACAATTTAGTACAATGTTGTTTGTGGGCATGCACATACAACATTAAAAGTATCTAAACATAAATAAAGCAAATTAATGATCTCATCACCCTTAGAAAACAGAAAAGGGGAAAGAGGACGAAGAAGGAGCCCATGGGATTTTAACCTTACATATTTGATGTTTTATTTCTCTAAAACAAGCAAACAGAAGCAAAGATGAAAAAGGGAACTTTCGTTTGACCTGACTTCAAAGCACAGAGGCTGAGTTAAAGAAGGAGCTCACCAATATTTGAATTAATGCTTTTCTGTTTCTTTTCTTGGAGAATTGAGTAGGAACATTTGAAGAATCAGTAAGCCAAAACTATTTTATATAGTTAACAATTTTCTTGTCAGAATCAAGACAGTACAGAGATGACAGAGGGGAGATGGGAGTTTGGCTGGAGCAGAGTATGAACATGTGGGGCAGGGACCAGTGACTAAGGACAGTTGCTGTAGTAGAGCAAAAATCTTCCCTCAGTTATATGGAGAAGGAGACAGTAAGAGGGACGAGCCACTGCCACCAAACATGAGAATCAGAAGCCTGGTGACAGGCTTCTCACAAACTAAGCCACCTGTCCAAAAATCAGCAGCTCCAGGGACCAGAGATCAATGGGTCCTTAAAATGCCAAACATTTTTCAAAGTCCTATAAATGCAAACTGGATGCTTTTTAGGGGAGTTAAATTCCACATCTTAAGGAAAACTATAGGAATTAAAGATTCACATTAAGCCGGGTGTGGTGGCGCACACCTGTAATCCCAGCACTCGGGAGGCTGAGGCAGGTGGATCGGTGTAAGTTCGAGACCAACCTGGGCTACAAAAGTGACCTCAAGGTCAGCCTGAACTGCATAACGAGACCCTGTCTCAAAAAGACAAAAAAAAAAAAAAGATTCACATTAAGCCTATCATGTAAAATCTCAGGTGCAACTAGAGAGAACTTTTTTTTTTTTTTTTCTAAAGAACGATTTCAAGCTGGGCGTGGTGGCTCACGCCTGTAATCCCAGCACTTGGGAGGCTGAGGCAGGAGGATCGGTGCGAGTTCGAGACCAGCCTGGGCTACAAAAGTGAGCTCAAGGCCAGTCTGAACTGCATAGTGAGACCCTGTCTCAAAAAGACAAAAAAAAAAAAAAAAAGTTCTGAAAGAAGAACGATTTCAAAAATAGACTATCTTGCCTTCCCATGCCCCATTTAAAACTCGGCCAAAACACCAATGCTGGGATAATCAATCCACTGAGCGCTGATTCCACAAATGCAGCTGGAACACTGGAAAAATTTGCTCCTTTTGAGTGGTAGAAATTTCACCTCTAAACAGTTCAGGGCTTTGGTCAGGATTTGCACTTGTCAGGATGTTGGTATAAAAAAAATTAGAAGCCAAAGGGCAAGGGTTTTCTTCTATTCAAGTGAACAGCATACAGGAAAGAGGCCCTGGACTTTCTGGGCTTTATTTTTATCAGGAGATCAATTTTTACAAGTTCCTATTCTGCTCCAGAGAGCACCAGCATCGGCTGAGCGCTGGTGGCAGTTAGGCTGCTGGGGAAGCATGATTAGTATTCACTGCAGAAGAGAGAGTATTAGCCTCAAAGCCAATGGCCGTGTGCTGGACTCGCTGCCGAACATTCATTTATTCCACTTTAAGGAAGCCCACTTGGCCTAGATGGTTCCATGCCAAATCTCTTCAGCTGTTTTTCCTAACGGGACTTGTCTCATCAAATGAAATTTCATACCAAGTAAATCAGAGAGTTGTTTCCACAGCACACCAGGGCTATAGCAGAGTGCCTAAATTTACCTGTGTTCCATCACTTTGTGACACTTTCATGTGATCAGAAAGTGGTTCTAAAAGAAGACAGTGATTATATGCATAAACTGCCCCCACAATCCCCCAGGACAACAACAGATTTTTCTTATTCAGTAAAAGTATTGAAAATAAGCCTCAGATTTTGTTTTCAAAAATGGACTAATGGGAAGTTTAAAATGACTTGTTAGAATCCACTTGTGTTTTATTTTTCCCCATTCTGTGAATCGGGGAAGTAACACCTCTCATTGTTTAATGGCCACATTGTGGCTCAGTAGCTTCCTTTCCCTTGGAGCCCTCTGCATAATCTTCCTATCCAAACTTTGGAAGGAGAAGAGAAAATGAGACAACACCTCTGTTACTGAAATAAAGGCAGCTGTTCTCAGGTCAAAGGCATAGAATATGCGAGGGCAAACCGTGGCCCAAAAAAGCCACTCAACTACCGTGGAGCTGTGTCACATGTAGATGCCTCTGTTTCCAGGACCCACCCTCCCTTCCTCCCTACAGGAACCTGTGTGGGCTCTTGCCTCTAGCCCTCATCATCACACATACTCAACCCCTGCCCCCATGGGTGTCTCCAGGTCACCCCTATTATCCAGTAAAGTGGGTGTGAGTATCAAGTATTTGCTATGTACAGAATGAAGAAACTAGCAAACACCTTATGAGCAAAATAGCTTGAGCTCCACTAACAGTAACCTCAGGCAGGCCCTACAGTCACCTACCTAGAGTACTAGAGGCCACCACCAATTTAACCCTGAGATGTATGAAGTATCATAACACTGAGGCCACCACAAGGGAATGAAAGGAAAAGAAAAGAAAACCTGTGTTGGAAGGGAGGGGGGCCACAGGAAGAGGCAGCTGCATAGGAAAAGGGAGGAATGAGAAAGATTATCTAGTTGCTCAAGTAATATTTACGAAATATTTGCCACAACCCATATATACTAACTCATTTAGGCTCGTCAGTGCTAGTATTAAAAGGACTTCTGCTGCACATCCAGATGGGCAGGCTCACAATGTGAGCACACAGAAGCACACAGCTAGTACCTAACAGGCAGTCAAGTTCTTTCTTTCTTTCTTTCTTTCTTTCTTTCTTTCTTTCTTTCTATTACTTTTAATAAGAAATAACAATGTGACAGTTTCAAAACATGTTAGTAACACATTTCCAATATTTGATACAATGTATATTGTTGTCCTATTAGTTATGCAGAGCACAGAGTATAGATGTTATAATTTTTCTAATCATTATTGGTAAGTAAAAATTTTTTCTCATTGAACTAAGAGAAGTAGCTGTACACACAATCCAATGTTCGATAATTGCAGTGGGTTATCAGAAAAACTGACAATGTTGGAAGCTGTTGATTTAAGTCTTTTACAGCTCAGCATCCCAATCTAGCTTTACATTTTATGCCTTGTGTTTAAACTTTTCTGCTGGGTGGTTAAGAGAAAGTTCAAGCAAGATCTGTATAACAAAACATGTAATTTTTTAATCTCCCAAGGCCAGTCAAATCCCCTCAAGATTTACTTTGGAACCATGTACAGTGCTTTGTAGAACCCCAGAAAGAATGGCTTTCATAAGGAAATGAAGCAACAACAAATGCTGGAGAGGCTGTGGGGAAAAGGGAACACTTCTCCACTGCTGGTGGGAATGCAGACTGGTGCAACCATTATGGAAAACAGGGTAGACACTCCTTAAAACAACCAAAATGTCCATCATCTGAAGAATGGTTGAAAAAGATAGGGTATTTTATATAATGGAATATTATTCAGCTATAAAGAATGATAAATTGGAAGACTTCATATATAAATGGATGCATCTTGAACATATACTCATAAGTGAAATAAACAAGACCTATATGTGTAAATATCGTATAGTTTCCCAGTGTAGGAACTCAAAAGAAGAAATAAAAATGGAGAGGCATAACACAGCTGAATGGAAATCAAGGACTTAAGAGTTAAACAATAGTGAGGTGATTGCAAGCAGAAAACTTAACTCAAATTCTAAACTTGAAGAGTCTGTCTCCCACTCAAAGCCCTAGACTACATGCACCAAAATGTATGCACAGAATATGACACAATCCTGGGCTCCTCAGGTGTGCTTAGTGAATCCATAAAAGTAAAGAGATCATCTGTGACAAAATGGCAAAGTGGCGTGATAAATGAGCTCTTTTCCTAAAAGATTCCTCAGAGCTTTTGATTTTATTGTTTTGTTTTGTGTTTTATACATTGCTTATGAACACTGTGTCTCTCCTACACAAGACCAGAGCTCATGTGTGCTCCAGACTTGTTCATCGAGGGGTTGTTTTCTTTCAGAAGTAGGTGTTATTGCAGGTCCCACTTGCAGAAACACTCATACACATCCCTAGGGCCCACAGAAGGGAGGAGCTGCTAACAGGGGTTACTGGAAGTGCTGGAATTGCAGTGGGACTGTAGACCTCAGCCAGACTCCTGCAAGGCCCAGTGTTGGGCCTCCACTTCCCTGTCTGCCTCTGCCCAGGGCTCTCACTGACTGTGCACCCTACTTAGCTCCCTCTGCAGGATGTCTTCCTTTGCAGACATCATGAAAGAAATGTCTTGCTTGAATAATTGCTCTTTTCAGTTCTGAACTTTTGTCCATCCTTTCTGTGAGTATATATGGCACTGAAACATCAAAAGAACAAAAGAGTATGCTTCTTTGCCCTACACTCACAAAGGCTTCCTTTGGAAAAACTAATGTTGATGGCTATTATATTCCACTGAACAATGATTTGCCTAGAGATAACCAGTTTCCCAGTGCCAGGTGAGGTACTTTTCTTCCAACTGCCCTGGAATCAATTATGTGACAATAAGTGCTAGATCCATGCAGGCCTGTTGTTCAAAGCTCAATAAATGACTTCAGGCAGAGTCCAATTATAGCTTAATAACTATTTCTGAAATACTCTGAGTCTCCCAACTAGTCACACTAACACCTAAAAGAAGTCAGAAGCCAAAGGGGCATTTCAGACATCAAACTAGAGTGCTAAATGGTCAAGTCTGCTCACCTGTGACCACAGCTCAGGCAATCCTGAGACAATCCATGGTGACTCAGAGAAGCTATCTTAAGTCCTATAGGCAAAAATATCATTAAACAAGATGTTCGGGGGTGGGCTTATAATAACAGCTATCAACTCACCAAATATAATCTTTAAACATATGGCCTCATGGTGTCACTATCCTGCTCAAGAACTTTCCATGGCCCACTACTGCCAAAAAAAAAAATTTCAGAGTGGCATGAAACACTTCACAAACTGCCCCAAATCATTTCATGATTTCGCTATGCTAGAATTCCCATGCTGGGCCTTTCTTCTCTTCCCATGCCCTTACATCTCAAGTCCGGTCCCTACCACCTCCACCGTGAAGACTCCTCCACTCCTTCCCAGTCCACAGTTGTCACCTGAATTGGGAAAATTCTTTTCTTCTTTCAACAAGTCCGGTTGCTACAAAGCACAAGTTTCTCCCCACTGCCCACCTTAACTACACCTAAACTCCTCAGCTTAGGAGAGGAAATGACTTCTTCCTGCCACTGACAATTTCCACAGGAGCCAAGCCTTTCTCCTAGTTTGTGGAAGACCAAATGCCGCTCGTCTCCACTGCCTGTGGTTTATGTTTCACTGAGTGGTGTCAAAGCTGATATAGTAACCTCCAATTTTTATTGAGCAGCATGCAGTGTAATTGATGACGTCTGCCAAGGCTGGTATTTTAAGTGAAAGCTATTCTCAGCTCTGCCTGCTCTCCCCACAGCTTTGTGTATAAATAGCCAATAGCAGTGACACCAGAGCTACAAAGCAGGAACACTAAGTGAAGGCTCTCAATTATAGCTCATGAAGCTGTGAGGTTTCTGGGGCAATTCATGTGAGCAAACCTAGTTTTCAAATGTGCAAAGTGGGAAAAAGAGATAGCAGGGTGGAACTCTAATAAACACAGTTATCATTCTCAGGAGAGAAAAATCCTCATTTGGATTTTTACCTATGCAGATCTAAATACCATATGCTTTTTTGTGGGATGTACTTTAGCATAACTCCCAAACCCAGGGTAATAATCACGTATGGCTCCACATAGTAATTTACACCTGCCTCCACCACATACTCCCTCCTCTAACATATAGTAGTAAAAGTAAAAATGTCTTCCCTTGGCCAGGTTTTTGTGTTTGTTTGCAAGCATTGTAGAAGAATAACTCTGACAGCTATTTGATCCTTGTAGCACAAGCACCAATTTCTGGTTCTGAGCTAAAAACAATCAGTTCACTGCATCTATCAGTAGAGTTGCCTTCTGCAAGCAAAAGCCTTCTAGGGACATCTCCAGATGGGCTTCTCTGTCAGGCACAGACGGGGGACTGGAGGCCACGCACATGGGGGACCAGAGGCCCTGTACCTGAGGGTATTCTTCCTGAGTGAAGTTTTATCCCCTAAAATATTTTTTAAATTTTGATCATTTTCATAGTAATTCCATAATCTACCTTGCAAATGCCTTCATGTACTTCAATGTAAATTATTTTCATTTTGAAAATCTATAATATAGGTATTGTTGTATGTTACTCTGTTTCTGTCTTTTTTTCTATTTGTTTTTGCTTCTGTTTTATATGCTTCAAAATAAAATATTTTTTAAACAGTAAAGAATAAAAAAAAGTTAAGGTTTCTTGAAAGCAAGTTCAATAATCAATTAGTTGGCCAATTTTGTATAACTATTTCTGTTAATATGAGCAGCAGATATGGCAATAAAAATAGATAATATAAACAATTAAGTGCACTGCTATATGTTGTCCTATTTCTATCTTTGCTTCCGCTATTTGGTTTAGCTTTTGTTTCCACGCTTTAAAATAAAATAAACAATGAAGTACTAGAACTGAAAAAATAAATAAATTATTTTTGTGATTCAGTCACTGCTGGTGTTACACAGCAGGAAGGTCCAAGGAAGCTAACACACCTGCAGTCCGGAGAGAACCACCAAGGGAGGCTTACTGCACTTACTCCCGCCTCCCTGTCCATCCACGTGATTCTTTACCCAAACTGCCCAAACCCATAGCATGGCTCCTTACAGTTGCGGACTGACCTGTCTCCATGCCTCCCACACTGAACTCCTCAGTGGTGGCTACCATAGCTTTTTATACTTTCTCCCTAGCACCTGGCACAAATGGTAGCAGCTCAATAAATGTTTCAGAAGGCAGGAATGAACAAACAAAATGTTACATCACTTCAATGCATAAGATAAATATATATGTGAAAAATTTAACACTAAGTTTGCTGGCAAGAAAACCAAAGTCCATAGAGAATGACCCATTAACATGACAAAACTGAATGAAGGCAGAAGGGGGCTTTCTGTGCAACATTACAGGCCAATGCTTCCCTCCATGTTGACCAGCATAATTGCACTGAACACTCAGTGCTTGGAGGAACTGGAGCCGATTCTGAGAAGCATAAGCACTTTGAGATATGCAGGCAGTACTTTTCTTCAGAGTTTCAGAATTCATCACATACATGCACTTCAAGTACAATATACCATCATATTTAGCAGCAAGGTCTGCACCAAGAGAAGGCCCTCATGGGACAAGGGAAAGAAAAACAGGATTCATGGCGGGTCCTCTCTGCATCTTAAATAACTCACAAGAGGACACAGCTAGTGATTTACAACAAACTTCCTCAGTCTATGCTTGCTGGACTGGGTTGAAAAAGCCTTCTGAGAACCAGGCTGAACCTCAGGTGGTCAGGGAGTCAATACTGAAACAAGCTTATTTAATAACCATGAAGAAGTTTTAAAAAAAACAACAACAACAAAAATATCATTACCCTTAAAAATATCCCAGGATTAGCCTTTATTTTTTAGGAAAGCAGTTTCACTGTTATAGTTCATGTGATTTGGGGAACAACTCTAGGCATAGTATCTTCTGGGAAGAAAAACACTAGATTCAGTGCTGCAATTCTCCATGTTAGTCTGAAAGCAATTTCACTATTTTTTAAACAAAATCAATAATTGTACTGGTCAATTCAATTTAAAAATTGTTTAAATCTGTCCTAGTCATAACCTCAGACAAATTCAATTTTATAAAATAATTTCGACCACTCCACTCAATTCAGTCCTCAAAGTCAATAAAATAAGACACAACTATTGGGCTTTTCTGGAACAATTAACTTGGAACACAAGGAAGAAAAAGATGAGACAGCATTTCCCTTGGACTACACAGAAAGAAATGTTGCATCCTTTACCTTGGTCAAAGGGCTTGTTTGGATTCCAGTTTCTGAAATAATCATCCTACAAAAGCAAAAAAAATATAAAGCAAAGGTCAGATTTCAGGAGACTTCTCACATAACTGTATAAAAATTTGTCTTTGTCCCCATTTCCCAAAACACAAAGGAAAACATCTGGCTTAGACATCTTTCCCCAAAGAGGTATTAATGTGTAATCAAAAATATCTATTTACTCCTCAAATTCTTGTTATTCAAACTCTGCATCTTTTTTTTTTTAACTCTGCATCTTAAACATAGGACATAATATAAACATTTCCCCCCTACATGGAAAGAGCACTGCGCTTTTTGGTCTGACATAGAAAACCAGACACCTTTTGAGTGAGTGCAATGTATATGCCATCCCTTATACCACAGGTGATGCCTTTCGCCTATGATTAAGCCCCTGTATTTGTAACAGCTGATAATTCAACTGTCAACATTTCCTTATACAGAGACATGTATCTTGTGGTGCTCAGTTCCAGTTTTCCAACACTCACTAAACATAAAAGCAGAGAGTCATTTAGATGTAAGAAATAACCACCGGCATATGTTTAGCTTTATACCCCTGCTCTGTGTATATGGAAGGATGGAAAACAAAGGCAGGCCAGCCCAGTGTATTCGTGCCAGGTCTTTCTTGTATGCACTGTGTATCAGTTGATCTGAGGCTGGGGAATTCTTGCATTGCAGTTGCCTAGGCCACTGTGTCATAGGTATATTAACATCTTCCCTTCTAACACTTCCGTTCTCCCAAATCTCTACTATATGCTTACTAGATCTCCCCTGGGACCTACATAAGTCCCACTAGTCCCTAAAACACACACACACACACACACACACACACACACACACACACACACACAAAGAGAGAGAGAGAGTCAGCAAAACCAAGCAACTTGCCAGGAAAAGAGGTGTCTGTCATTCCTATACATTATCCTCACACCTCAGGGTATTGGCCTCTTTTTAGTTAATGTCCAGTTTATAAAATGTGAGGGCCTGGCCCAGAAACTCAGCATGATGCAGACATTTTCACAAAATTAGGCCTCTACTTCTCTTCTGGAGAAGTTCATGTACATCAAAGTGCACAATTAGTTTAAATTATTGTCCATGCTGTCTCCTGCTGCCAGTTTATCTCTGGCAAAATCTCCTGTGAGTCTTATCAGCCTCTGTGTTGTTCAATTACCTGGCTTTATTAGATCCTGGTTAGTTCACCTAAGCCCTTAAACAGATTGTAGGAAACTGCATTTAGAGTAAAATCAGAACATATTGCTTCTTAGCCAGTGATTTCATTTTCCAGAGCATGAATAAACATGAACAGGTTCCTCCAGAGCCTAGAGATGCAGCAGTACACTATTTTTAACCCCAGAGAATTGGCCCATTTTGCTCTGGTCTTAATTTTATGGCCTTACTATCATTGTACTCAACTGGCTGGGGAGCCTTTGGTATCCACACCATGAAATAGCACTGAGAAAATTTAAAACAACCTTTTTGCAATATCCCTCTCTATTTATTATTTTAAGGATAATCCTAATGTTTTGGAATTGCTTTGTCTAAACAAGGTAACTAGTGTTAAATGATTTTGAGGTAAGGAGTTGGATATGTGTAGGAAATTTAGCTTTTGATTTCTCACTTTGATGGCCAATATAACCTTAGCCTCCTACAGCCATGCCTACCACCAAGTGAATCTGTTACTATAAACAAATGTAAGAAGACAATAACCTCAGATGACCTTATTGTTGCCACTAAAAGAAGAAAGTAACACATGCTGTGTGCATCCTTCTTACCATGGTTCATTAATGCTCTCTTCACACCACAAGGACAGCATTATGTCCACTGGCCATGTGCAACCTTATAAAATAATTCCTACTTAAGTATGCTATTTTAGGACATGGAAGTCCTTAGAAACTTAAGATGTGTATCCAACAGGACAGGACTGGAGCCAAGGACAAGTCTCTTTAATTTCACATGTCACCTCCTCTTTGATGTCAAAGAAAGGTTTTATCAAATCTCAAGAATGGACTATTCCCTAATGATTTCAACGTGTTTCATAACTTGGATGGTATATGAAACATTACTCTGGACCTTGTCATTTTTCCAGATTAACTATAATTACCATTTTTACATATTTCTTGGTGTAAAATCAGAGTTTTAAGGATAAAGCCTCTAAAAGCAGGTATCTCCATTAGAATATGTAAAACTCATTGCAAATGTAATATAGCACCTAATTACTGCAAAATGAGAAAGTACACCTTGAGTGAAGAGTCACTGCAAAATTAGTCCTTCAAACAGCCCCTTGACCAGCAGGGCCAAGCACAGACAGAAAGTTATTCCCTGTATCTGATTGTTTCTACTTTGCCTTGGGAAAGTAGAAGACTGTCAAAGCAAAAAACAACGAGCCAAGAATTGATAAAACCTTTGTTATGGATTTGGTTCTAGCTGATAGGAAACCCCCTACTGGGAGCCAGCATGACCAAGGCCATGAGTGTGTGTGAAGCACTCCATAGCAGCCCCTGGGGATGACCAATAAGCGTGAGGGAACAGGTTTTCTGGCAGTCATTGTGCCAATAGCAGAGCATGAGAAGCAGGCGATCTCATGAATACCGGACCACACTTATTAGCCATACAGAAGTGCAGTAGGTTGGGGCTGCTCTGATTCATTCACTGCTGTCTAGGAGGATTTCTGGTGAGGCAGCAACTGAATTTGTGTGCAAAAATCCAAAGATAAAAGAAGGCCCCATGCAGAGCTTCACCTCCTAAGAATCTGCTCTTTAACCTATCAGGATGCTGGAAGAACACAAGAACAACTGTCTGTAGGTCTGAACCAACACTCTACCAATGCCAAAGGTAGTCACTTCTCTAGGACCCATGACCCAAATGCTACTAGCTATGCCTTTCTATAATCTTACTATTAGATTAGAAACATGTAAAGTATGTTTTATTGTCAATTCTCTAAGTACACACTCCAGGAAGCCAGAATTACATGAAATTGTGTTTCTGTTCTGCAGACTTCCCAGTTCAGTCCAGATGCCAGCGAAATGCAGGTTCTTCTGAGACCTTATGTCTGATCTTGTTCTGGCCCAAAAAAGTTACAGCCTGTGGAAATTCATAATGTGGTAAAAGGCAAACTGGACAGGAAACTTCCCTGGTAAGTATCTGTTTGAATAGGCCTCATGATTTATAATTTTATGTAAAAATGTAGGTTTAAAAAAAAGAGTTACAAATATCTACTAATTTTAATTACATTTTAAATGTAATTCAGGGCAAAAAGATGTATATCGAAATATAGTTATTTACTAAATCCAGTAACTCCCATTAATGCATTTCACAGATTGAGCATTGAAGGATAGCAATGTTATTGCACATGTATATTTTATATACTATGCCATGGACTGTAATTATGCCAGGCCTCTTACAAGGCAGAGCAAAGAATAGTCTTGTTCTAAATTGTAGCAAACCCTTATGAAGAAAGGCTGATTCCATTTCCCTGCACCAAGTCACAAGTGAAACTTGGCCAGCTCTATTTTAGAATTTGTAAGAAGTCTGGAAAAAACTATCAATTTAAACAGTGGCTCAAACTCGAGCATATTGACTGATGTCTGAAATTATGAAGTATTCTGGGGCAGTAGAAAACATCCTGAGAAGTTCTGAAAGTCTACATGAAGGCTGGCATAAAAAAGTGATGAATCATTACATGCCCAGAATGAGGAAAAAGGTCAGATAGGATACTGGTGGCAGAGTAAAATCAAATACTAGTAGAGGTCATGGCTGTCATTATTTCTTTATCCTCTATAGTTGAGAAGAGATAAAACCATATTTTTCCATTTATCTCACTAACTAAATACTCCACTACATAGTACTGAATCTTAAAAAATGTTGGCTCCCAGCAGATGGTGCAAAGAAATTAACTATGGGTTCAACTACTTCAGAGATAGAATCTGTATTGGTCAGAATCAACTGAAAAAAAAAACCTGGATGGATGGATGGATGGATGGATGGATGGATGGATGGATGAATGGATGGATGGATGGAGAGTGAGGCAGTTGAGGCAGAGAGACAGACAGAGATACAGAGAGATAAAGAGATACAGAGAGACAGACATACATATCATACATATAATAGACTTTAGTGAAGATATATCAATATATAATTGTCATACTATAAAACATTTGAAAAAACTTGCTAGTATTAAATGTGGACTTTTTCCTTGTCATTATTCCCTAAATAATATGTTGCAACAATTGTTTATGAGGAGCCTAGAGAGGATTTCAGGGGTATGGGATGATGTACATAGGTTCTACGCTACTACTATGCATAGCTTTGTTATCCTCACTGTCTCCCACAAATATAAACTGATGACATATACACGAAGAACATTCTGGGCATGAAGCACACCTGTAATTCCACATCCTGAAAGGATGAGACAGGAATATCATAAGTTCAAATCCTGGCAAGGTAACTTAACAAATTAAAGAGACCTTGTCTGAAAATTAAAATAATAATAATAATGGGCTATGGCTTGGAATATAGCTCAGTGTGAAGGCTTTGGGTTCAGTACTCAGCAGCACACACACTCTCTCACACTTACACACACACAAACTTCCACTTTTTTATGTATTTGGCACAGGGTCTCACTATGCAGCTCAGACTCATAGTGATCCTTCTGTTTCATCCTCCACAGCACTAGGATCAGAGGTGTGTGCCACTATGCCTGGTCTTGGTGGCTGGCTCAGCACACCTAGGGGTGGGGCCAGTGTGGCATGTGTGCCAGCGATCAAACCCAGGTCCCCGAGCTTACCAGACAGGCATTTGGCACTTAGACTACTGAACAATGTCTATGGCCCCATACTTCCACTTACAAGGCATCCTTCAGAGTTATCTTTAAGTCTGCTTAATATAAAATGATATCAAAATGTTTCTCTTACAATGTGGGTGATTAAACACTTTCATGTGAGCCTAATCAATGAGAAGGTCTACAATTCCAGCTCATTTTCAGTATGAACATGAATTTTCTTTTCCTATGCCACAGATAACAGCTGATACAATTTAGCTCAAATGTTCTCCAGTGATTTTTCTTTCAATAGATGCCCATTTCAGCTCCAACTCTGAGGAAGAACTGGGAGGGTGGGAGGCAGAACCAAAGTGAAGCCACACTGGAAACCTAGCTTCTTTGGCTGACGATTATGAAGATAAGGGTATAATTTAATATATACTGTGGCATAAGATACATCAGATCAAAGATGTTTAGCTCACACAGAACAGATAATTTCTCCCTCATACATATTTTAGCTAAACCGCTTGAACCCTGCAGTTCCGTGTGAAGAGAACCTGAGATAATACAAATTAGTAGGCTGGAAAATGAATGGGATGCTCATTAGCCTTGACCAAGCTTCAGAAATGCATGGCACAGAAGGAGGCGAGGTGCAGTGGGGACAATGCCTTGGGGTCACAAGTGGATCCACTGCAAATAAATTCACACAGGGAAAAGCACTTCCTGCAAGGTTAAGGGAACTAAAGCCAGATTGATAGATGTTACATGGAAGCAGAGTACACTTTACCAAAACCAAAACCTTTTGAAAGAGGTCAATAAAGGGACTGTGGTCAAACTACTCTTAAGGGAATTTGGTACAAACCAGTTGATTTCACTTTCAGTCTATTTGACTCAGGAGAAAAGCAGAAAGGTCTGGTTTGTAGGTGGGACTGGTACTCCTAAAATGATAAGACATCACTAAAAATGCATGAGATTTCTGGACAATGTTCTATAATAACAACTTTATTGTGGCATACTCTTATCATTTTAATTTATGTGCAAAGAAAATCCTTACTAATCAACTACTGTAAAGTACGAACTTTCTTTTGAACGAAATCGCACAAGCACCTGCCTGATTGGGCAGAACCATGAAGTCTCTCTCACACACTTCTCATGAGACCCCTGTCTACCAGCGTCTGGGAACCATGTACTTGAATCCATTTCCATCCAAACATATCAGTCCTCCCCCACTCCAGCATGTATGTTACTGGACTTAGGCTATTTCTGAACAGGGTGCATCTCACTCACCTGCATATTCCTTAAGATATTACTCAATAATGTGTAATAAATCCTTGCTGGATTGCATCAAATACAAAGAAGCAGTTCCAGCATTACTAGCATCACTGTAGTCCCTGTGAAATTCCCATAACCACTAATGGTGTGTATAGCTACAGGTGGGCGTATGGCTATACACTCACTCTAAATCACTTTCATCCTGAACAGTGCAATTCTTTGATAAATTGGTCTGACATTTGGTGTAAAGTCCTGCAGGCCTTAGACAAAATGATTTAGAAAATAACAATGTCAGTTGCTTTGCTCTTTCAATAAATAACCCACCAGTAAAACACAGATAATAACTGACAATCATATTTGTACTGTAACTAATGAGAAGAGATAAAGCAGTAAATGGATTGTTTATATGCATTTGATAAATTGCATCCCCTGGATATACCAATGAAAAACGTGTATAGTACTGGTTCACTGAACAAAAACAAATATCTACCACTGAGATTTAAGATTTAGGAGAAAAATTACATTTTATTTGGCAACTATGTCTACATACAGTTGAAAAATCAACAACCTACCTCAACTTCCTGAGTACGAAAGCATTATAAATGAGAAAAAAATAAAAGAATCATATCAAACAATAGGAAAAATGTGTACATTTTTGATAATTGCATCTAATTTTAAATTCTCATAACATTAAAAACATCATACCAAAATTTTGTCTCTTAAGTCACCTACCATCATTCCTTTCAAAAGATCCCAACATTCATGGAGTTTATAGGAAAAGATTTGAGGTTCAGAAAAAAGGAACTATGAGAAATCCAAGTATGCTCAACAATTTATGCACTATTGCAGAACAGTTAACAAAATCATGATGAAATTCAAACACTCGGCCATCATTACCATCTGTGGAAATTTCAGATAGGTAACTGCCTGTTCCATCAGGCCAGACAAAATTCAATAGAAATTCCAAGATGATATCAAAGGCTGAGACCACCATACAGGGTTCTCTTTTCTCAGACACTTTCTATCTGCCCCTATGAATCTATTCAACCTGGGGAGAAATGAAGTCGCCCACTAAGTCATTCTTCTCCCACAAAGAGAAAAATCAGCCCAAGGTTTCTTCTTAAAATAATCTCTGAATTTGGGCTTTTCTTTGGGGATTCTAATCAGGTATATAATGCTCTACTTACACTATACCAAAACAGAAGACATCTCCCCAGACTCAAAACCATTAACTTCATTAGTAAAGTTATCGAGTTGTCTAAACTAACCAAGAGTCACTTTCTTAATACCCAAGGAGAGAAGAAACCAGCACCATGGAATTAAAAGCAGCAGAGAAGCTGTACACAGTGCAGGGCTTGAAGTAGATGTGGGTTGACATTCCAGCTCAGACAGTTACCAGCTCTGTGGCCTTGTACAGCCCTTCTGGCTTCTGTAAGTCACCTTCTTTATCCCTAAAATCAAGACCACTTGAACACACATCGAAGGCTGATCACTGATTTGTGACATTGATGCAAGGTACTTAACATGTCATCTGCCACACAGAGCTATTAGAAGATAGATACACACTTTCATGTATGCCTCCTGAGGCTCACTGTGGTTGGATGTCCCAGGTACACAGGATATTAGGCTTTGAGGAAACAACATAAATACCCTCAATTAATGCAAACATTTTAGGCCATAGTGTGAGCTACAGGAACAAAAAATAGAATAAAGGAAGATAGAGGAAGAAGATGGGAAAGGAGGGGCAGAAAAGGGAATTTTATATATACATACATACATATACACACACACACATACAAGCTGTGGCACATGCATGCGACCACTTCCCAGAACACTGTAAAGTACATAAACTGCAAACCTGTGCTAATAAAATTTAAAAGAAAAATTAGAAAATGATAAAATTTCAATAATGTGACTTCCTACACATTTAATTTTACCTATTAGATCCAAGAGAAAACCCAACTGCAACTGAGAAAAATTATTGAGTATTTTAAGTGTGTATGATTGTTAATCTCACGTAATACCATATATAAAGAGTGCTTGAGAAAAAGCTCAGTAGAACTTTCAAAGTTGACTTGCAGTCATCTGTTTAAAGACCAGATGCATACTCTGTAAAGTTTAGAGACTCCATCTATTAAATAGAACATATTTACTTAAAAAAACATAAATACCTATACTACTGGGATGTTTGAGTCATCGAAGTGTGTGTGTGTGTGTGTGTGTGTGTGTGTGTGTGTGTGTGTGTGTGTACTTTTTATGGTGTTTTTGAGACAGGGTCTCTACGTAGTTTAGGCTGGCCTTGAGCTCATTCTGTACCCAGGTTGGTTTCCAGTTCACAACAATCCTCCTGCCTTGGCCTCCCAAGTGCTGGGATTATAGTTGTGCACCATATGGTTTCTGAACCACTGTAAAGTATTACATATCCCCTAAATATACACAGATTAAAGTTTCAATTACGGCTCACTGTGTCCTAATAGGGAAACTGTGCCTGATCGGAAGAACTTTTGTGTAATCATCAGGTTGCACATAAGAAGCAGATGGAGAAGCCCCAAATAGGTCTGCCTCACTGGCACACCAAACAAGGCCTTATCATCTTGCAGCATCTAAAGTTTTATTTTACAGAAAGAACAAATTAGACTGGCTCGAGGCCCAGTCTTGTCCAACTATCACAAATTCCAAATTAATTAGGCCCATCATCTTTCTGAGAGTGGCCCCCACTCCCCAGAGCCTGGCAGATCTTCATGAACACAGCTGCTACCTTTTAGAGAAAAAAAAAAATAATCACTCACAAGGAAGATCCTCTTGCCCCTGCCACTTGACCTGTCTGGGAGGTTTAGCCTGAGACATTAGTGAAAGTCCTGGTTCCCATCCTTGGCTGAACATGGGAGTGGGGGTGGGATTTCCAGTCACTGATGCAGGAGGTGAAGACAGCGGGCTGGGATGTGGCCTCCATTTTGGCAATATATACAGACTTTCCAGCATTTGTATGTACACACTAAATCTACATATAACACTGCAAGCAGCATGCCACGTAAAGAACATTTTCTTTCCCAACTGCTGGAGTTTTCCGATCATGTCCATCCTCTACCACACAGTCTAGCTGAGGTGTTCTCAGCTTAGTACATAGGACTTCAGTTCACCCAGCTGCCCAGTTAAGACCAGGTGACAGGATGGACTCCTCTCTCTCTTCCCTTGGTCAAGTCCTCTCCATGCTCATCCCCAAATCTTTTCCACATCACCCCACTACTATATACATGAACACAGCCTCTCTTTCAGCTCAGGCCTTCAGTTCATCCTGCACAACTGCCACATGCCCTGCCCAGCCTTTCTGCTTCCCTTGGTTCCCTCCCAGCCTCTTGTCCACCCTACCCCTACAGTGACCATCGAAAGGATGGACTGATCACATTATTCCCCTGCTTAAAATACTGGAGTGGCTCCCAAGCTACAATGAACCCTTGCTTTAGAAGACTGCCAAGACCTAGGCCCTGGGAAACCACGGCCCAGTTCAATTTTCCTTCCAGCTATGAATGACCTGATTTGGGGACCTTAAACAGTCCACTCTTTCCTTACCCCCAAAGCTTTTCCCATGCTGCCCCTTGTTTGCCCAAAACACACTTCCATGGCTTTCATGGGCTACCATGGAGTGCTCTATGCAACCCCAATTTAGAGACTGCTTCTTTAGGAAGCCTTCCCTGCCCCCCATCACTCTGAACCCAACCATGTGATCTGCATCACCCCGGCACTCCCAGCTGCCCAAAGCATAGCAACTGATTACTCTCCAGCAACTGACATGCAGAGAGGGCAGCCCAGGGCAAGGCTTGGTGCCTGCAGGTAGGACCTCTATGCCCAGAGGGGTGTCTGTTTTCAACAGAGATGTGACAAATATCCACTGAATGAGAAGAGACAACAAATCCATTCCTGCTGGCTTTTCCTGTCTGTGTCTTCTTCCCCTTAGACTCAAGCTGCAGGCTCTCTCCCTGGAGCTTTCCCAGGAAGGTGAAATGGGCTGCTCCCTCCCAGCGATGCTAGCTTGGACAGCGGCAGGCACCCGGGACTAGCAGGGATCATACTGGAAGGCCTTTGAGGGACAGGTCTGGTCGCACAGGAGAAGTACTAGAGCACCCTCTGTCTGATGAATTTACTCCACATCTCCATTCCCTGAGTCACCCCATGAACAGGCAGATTTCTTGGATCACCACAGCCAGGTTGAAACTTAATGTAAAATGGAAGACTTGAATCAAACTGAGGTACAAGTTAAAAAATTGAAACCAAATTTAATTGTAATATACAATAATAATGAGGGCTATCACTGTTTTAGTGGCTAGAATGTGCTGACCTGACCACACTTCATTCCATTTAACCCTTACAGTAGCCATCTGGGACAGACACAAATCACCATCTAATTATAGTCGGGGAAAACAAAGCTTAAAGAGACAAATGTCCTACAAAAGACTACACAGCTAGTGAGAAGCAGAACCAGGATTTGAACACAGTTTTGTTTTGACTTCAAAAATCATGCTTTCAGCTCCTGGCATCCTGTCACAGCAGCAACCTGAGAAGGGAGACAAGGGAAATTTTTGAAAATTTGAGATCCTGCAGAGAGGCATAGGGCTGGCTGCTCTCTGGAATGGATCATCGGCTTTCAGCAGACACTGAGGGAGAAGAGATGAGAACATAAACTAGTGTCCTCCCAAAAGACTCTCATTACCAGGTTTGGTAATTCCTGTGTCTGAAGCCTCAGATTTCCCTTCTGTGAAATGAAAGAAGGGAAATGCTCAGCTCACATATTCTCTGTGAAAGTGGACAGCTCCTCATCTGTCGCTGGGGCCCCAGAAGAGCAGGCAGGATGTCCTGACTTCCTGATCCACACCTACACCTGTCCCTAGCCAGCAGCTGGCCGCCAGCCTCAAGAGCAGGTGCGCAGGAGTCCCTGGCCCTCATGAGTGGAGGGCTGCTGCTCAGACCTGCCTGCACCCGCAGTCCCAGGAGCCCGGTTCAAAGTGGCAATCCAGCCCAGCATCAAAGCCCCGCACAGGGGACGTGGCAGCCTGGCAGCAGTCTTCTCTCTGAAAACCTACAGCCACAGACGGCATGAAATTTTCATCAGAGGCACAGTTCAGCTGCCGTAGTTCCTCCTGGCCCTGACATTCTGCATCTTCTCCTTCCAGGAACATCTGGGTGGGATAGCAGTAAAGATTCACTTCCCTCTGTCTAAAGTTCTGCCAGTATTGCCCTGTCAGGGACCCTGTGCATCTTGACATCCCAGTCTTTGGACCATTTCCACAGCAGGTAATTTTCACCAGACTCCAAAATATATCCATCAAGGTTTTCTATTCACTACAGCCTAATGGTCTCACAGTCAGGATCTGAGAGTTACCATGTGTGGTTAGTAATTTCTGAATTGACATTTTCTCCATGGTAAGAGGCACCCGGAGAAAACAGCCGTCAAAGCAGCCTCACATTGCTGGAGCCATAACTTCCCTCTAAAATTGCTGATGAGCTTCCATGGAAGAGAGTGGTGATCCCCACACTGGTCACAGGCATCAACTAAACCAAGGCTCACCATGTAGGTAGAAAAGGCCTCTGGCATTGACTGAAGCCTCCCACATATGCTTCACTCCCAATGGATGAGGAGACCTGGACTACAGGTCTCATCTCTCAACAAGCACTGCTACCCCTAGTCTGCTGATAGAACAGTTTCATAGCCCCAGCAGTGCCAAAACAATGTCCAGTGGACCCAAAAGCTGCTACCACAACACACTTCAGCCAAGTGCCACACTTCAGAATTCCCTCACTTGAGCCTATCTCTTGTATTGCACATTTAGAGAGAAGGTATATTTATGTCACAGAAATAAGACAGAGAACGAAGAACCATAAGAGTTCTGTCTCCATACCATGAGCAATTCACTTGAGTCCCCTGGGAGGAGTCCAGCCCCTACTATCAAGAACCTACCTAATAGTCTACTCTCATATTGCCTCAAGTAAGTTTCTGTTATCTGGATATGTTCCTTGGAGGCTTGGGGACCATCAGAGGCACAGTGAAGTACAAGTGGGGAAGGAAGCTGCAGCCAGAGGGTTGAGAACCTAAAGCCTCAGTGAGAGGAATTTTTGGTTACATGCTCACTTCTCTGTACCTGGACTGTTAGAGGAATCCCACCTCAAAGCAAAGGGAAAGATGGAAAAGTTCATTCTAAAGTACAGTAATCATGCAGTATATCTGCCCTTGTGTTAACCCACAACAGAGGAAAGAGCACCAGAAAAGCAAGTAGATGAAACATATTCAGTGTGATCATTAGAAATATAATCAGCTACCAGGCTAGAGCAGGCAACTACAGTTATTCTGGGGAATCAGAAAGGCTATCCTGAGGAAGGGTCAGCAGTTGGATTATGAAGGGCAAGCAGTTTTGCAGATAAGGAGCATGCCAAAGGCAAGAGAGACCATCTAAAAACAAGCCACCCCATGCTTACGTGCATGTCATCTTTCCAACAATTGCCCTCAGCTTAAGGAAAGAGCAGTGAACCCTGGGTCTGGGACCAATGAGAGGACAAAGGTAATGGGAGGCCCCCTCATCAGCTTTGCTCAGCCTCTCCAGCACCTCATGGTTGGCCCTTTCCTATGAGACTAAGAAGTTCTACAGGAACCGTTTCTGGTTGTTGTGGATTCTGCACTCAACAATAATTACAATTCATCACCTCAGCCAGAGGCTAAGAAGTGACACAGTGTTGAAAAGAATGCCGTGACCCATGGCAATTAGCCCAGGGCCAAGATCAAGCCCACACTCAGCCTTTCCATTCTGTCAGCAAGGGTCCACATGCCACCTGTTCTAAACATGTGTGAGTCATTACGAGATACAATTAGAACCAACTGGCCTGGCTGCCTGCCCCGCCCTCCTCCTAATGAAACATACTGTCAGCTTGTACCAAGTCCCCATATTAAATAATTCAACATCTCTCCCTCTTAAAGAGAGCCCACTCACTAAGCATAAGGCCTATGCATTGTGACCATGCTCTGCAAACCGGGACCATGTAGGTCCCCCTCCAGTCCCCAACAGTAATAACACTTAATGGCCTATTTCTGTCATGCAGACTTTAAAAGGTCCCTATCTTGTTTGCAGGGGACAGGAGAGACAGAAATGAACAACCAGAGTTTCCTGCTTCATGTTTTGGGTTTTTTTTTTTTAATCAAAATCCTTCAGGATAAAATGATCAGGGAAAATCATGTATATGGTCACAAAATACACATCAATAAAGAGATATTTATTTTCTATGGAGGAGCACTAAACTGACAAAAACCATGTAACATGTCTTATTTTTAAACTTTCTTTTCACTATTTGGAGACTAACTATACAAGTCCCTTCCAGTCTTAAAATTCTATGATTCTAACTATGTCAAATAGTAAGTCAAATATACCTGAAATTTCTGTAGAAAGAAGGAACATTCTTTACATACTAGCATAAATTAGAATTGTACTGGGAAAATCCCACATGAACCAAACCAATAACCTATTTCTGATTTGATTTTTATGTTTTTTCCAAATTCCAATGACTTAATATTAACATAATTATGTCTTGGATCTTTAAAGTTTCTCTTCTGTTCAATAATTTATGAACTTTTGGGCCAGGGAGGTAGCTTGGCAGTCTAAACACCTGCCTGGCAAGTGTAAGGACTGTGGTTTGACTCTTGGCACCACATGCCTTGTGCCAAGCTGACCACCCAAACTGGGCATGGTGAGGCATACCTGTAATCCCAGAGCTGGGGATGGTAAGACAGGAGTCTCAGCTGCATAGCAAGACCTGGTACCAAATAAATAAGTAAGTGAATAAATAAACAAATGGTTTTTAAAATTAAAATAATAATTTTTGAACTATAAAGAAAGATCCCAGTTGCATTTTACATGATACGTAGAACTGTTGAAACATAATGCCCTAAATAAATTTCCAAAGCTGAATCATTTAGTCAAATTACCCCCTATGAGAAAACTTCTAGAAGAAGCTCACATGAGAAGAAAGTACAAACCAAGATACAAGAAGAAAGACCAGGAATGCAACAGCGAACTCCTCATCTGCTCTGTAAACACATGCTCTCAGGGCCCAGTGATGATCCGGCCAACAGCACAGAGCCTGCAAAACCATCAGGGCAGCAAGGCCCACAGCATGCTGGAACCAGCACAGCAGGGCTCCCTTACACCAGTGCTGGGTGCTGGGTGCTGGGTGCTGGGTGCTGGTTGCTGGGTGCTGGGTGCTGTTTGCTAGGTGCTGGGTGCTGGGTGCTATAAGTGATTTCCCATTTATTCAGCTTTGTGCACATTTTCTGGGTCCCCAACTAAATATGCCTGTCCTAAATATGCCCATTCCTTACAGTAAGAAGAAAAGAGACTGTGGAACAGAACTAGAGACACATAAAAATAGTAACAAAGGTTAGCACTTGCTGTGGGAATATGAAGGGTTTCTTCATGCTTTTTCCTTTTTTACTCTTTTCTTAAACTTTTACAAAATTAAGATGAATTACTTCATAGGTTTGTACCTAATCCACCCATTCATTTATTTAAAGTCTAACGGGATTGGTAAAATTAAACCACTATTACCCCAACATTACAATGGGAGAAACACCAATAGAAAGAGGTAAAATGATACATGAATTCACAGAGCATTAAACTCTACCATCTAAGATCCATGAATAGTGATGGCTTCAGCTTGGAGAAATATATCCACGTGCCAGACACAAGCAGTACGACTGAAGAGCCTTTCGGGCCATGCCATGGCAAAGTCACTGCAATATTCCCAGACAGAGCACAAACCCTTATAATTAGGCTGTTTCTGAATAGCAAATCGTGTTCCCCCTTCATTTATTCCTTTTGTCCTTGCATTTCTGCCACATTACTAAGAAATAAAAGATCTCAAATAAGCAAGGGGTCACCCTCAGCTCACCCACAGCAAGAAGCCCACAGCACCCGCCCATAACAGAGAGGAGAGGCCTGGAGCTCACGGTAGAAATCATATGTGCACCCGTAAGGCAGTAACGGCTCTTACAATAAACCCAAATTGTGCCTCAATTTAATAAGGCCTTTGAGGCTCAGATACCTCATCTAATTTACCAGCAGGACACACAAATTATAACTAGAATCACAGGCACCTTGTCAGAGCTGCCTGCTGGAATTATTTGGGAGCAATAGTGCTCAGGCTATTTTCACACTGCCCATCAAAGCCTCAGATGCCCTTTGCTCACGCCTCTCTCCACAGAACTGAGCTCTCAGCCTGACCTGGAGCTGAAACCGGTGGCTCTGCCTCCCACCCTCAAATGTGAAGTACATAAACACCTACAGCAGGTTTAAAAAAAAAAAAACAAAAACTATAACTACTCTTGATGTTGTCACTGCGAGTGAACCAGCCCAAGCCTCAGTGCCCTCACCTAGGAAGTGGAAGTAGCGGTGCATCTTCCACTGATGTTCCTGGAAGGGTCAGTGCAGACAGATATGCCAGATGTCCAGCACAGAGGACATGCCACCACACTGCTGTTGTATTTTTAACTGATCCTTGTATATTCTGTGCTGTAAGCTGATAATGGAGTTTTTGGGTTCTTCAAAGATATACATACATACATATATATATATATATATATATATATATATATATTGCTACATCCCTCTGATTTAGGGTATTTGTGATACTGCCATGCTAACTCTAAAGAGACTTTTAAAAAATCAAATCTGAGTGATGCCTGCTTTGGAAAAGCAGCAGCCACTGCTCCAGGAGAAAGTGTAAATAAAATGGCACTTAGTAATCACATTACTCACAGCTTAATGCATGCGATCCGGAGCTGCAAGCATGTGTGTGATAGATTTCTCATTATCTGTCTGCTGCCATTGCAGTCCATCCAAATGTCTGCAGGTGTCCTGGCTGCAAACATCTACATTAGCTTCTGATGGGCCCCATGCTCCTGCTATCAGTGGGAACAGACCCAGCAGGAAGGAGGGGATGCCTTCATAATAAGGTGATAATATGAACAGAAATGTTTGCTTGGAGAAAAGCTGCCAGGTTCTAAGCAGCCATGAAAGGATCCTTTCTCAGCTCTCCGGGGCTCCCAAGACAGTTTGGGCCAGAGAAAATCTAGTTTAATCCTCTGAGACTGCGCCATGAGGCATGGAGCCTCCTTGGATGCCAGAGTATCACCTACTTCCACCTCAGTAGTGTACAAGGCCAAGCCAGGCATCAAAGGCAAGAAGCAAGCTGTGTTGCCTTACATCCTGGCTCCTCCTCAAGGAGAGTCTCTGCCATGCCAGGGCATCTGTTTGTGTACAGACAGGATATACAGTCGCCTCTTCGACTATCTGTATTTTGGGTCAATGCTGAATTTTTAAAAAAGATGCTTAAGTATTCATCTGCATTCTGCAGTGCAGATGAGAGGCATTTTGGGGACATACATTGGAAACTCTCCACTGGGAAGGATATGAGGCTCAGTTCTCAACATTATCCCCAGGTCTGTGGAGGCACTGCTGCCCTTCCAAAGGACAAGCTCTCTGTAAATAGATGGCTTTGATGAGGCTTCTATGCTCTCATGTTCTTTCTCCTACCACAGTTCGTTAAAACACGTTTCTGGAACTTTTCTTTGGGAGAGGGTAAAGCAATCTGTAAGAGCTCCCAGGATATTTATGGCATAGAAGGATTCCAAGCTTCAAGTTAAAAAAAAAAAAAAAATTACCAAAGTGTCTGTCTCCTAAGTTTATAGCATCCCTGTGAGCTCCAGCCCAGGAAAAATACAAAAGATAAAGATGATGAAGGCCGTTAGAGAGGAGAAAAGAGAATGAGAAAATTCAGCAAAGAAACTTCAGGAAGAGATACACTATGGCCAAGGAAATAGCATGGTCCCTGTAAGAATATTTTCTACCACAGACTAGAAACTGACCCAGTGGGCCAGTATCCAAGTCAGAGCAAAAGCACTAGAATGAAGAGGAAACTAAGAAATAGCAACTGTGCTTGTGTTCACCCAACAATGGGACGCAAATATTTACTGAACACCTCCTGCCTGCCAAGTCCTGAGCATAGCACTTTATAGAGACTTCCTCACTTGACATCTTAATGATACCATGAGGATCTCCATACTTCACTACTCAGGAAACAATGGCTTGAGAGAGATTAAACAACTTATTCCATATCTCATACAAAGGAACCAGCAGAGTAGCAATTCATAACCAGCTCTGTCCAACTGCAGAGCCCTGGCTCCCTCCATGCATATTGATAGACTAGCTCCCTAAGTTCAGCGAAGGACTCATCAGGTTCCAGACTTCACAGAATCCAGCTCAGGCCTGAGCAACCAGCAAAGGCTCAGCACAGCTAGTGGCAAAACCAAAGCTTGACTGTAGAGAAATTTAGATTCGTCTTGGCAATGGTCTGAATCAGCTTTCTTCTTCCTGGAATCAAACACTGATACCTACAACTTAAAGGAGAAGATAGTTTTATTTGGCTCAGGGCTTCAGAAGTTTCAGTCCAATATCAGCTGGCTCGCAGGCAAGAATATCATAGCAGAAGTATGTGGCAGAGCCAAAATATGATCTTGATGGTGGCCTGGGAAGCACAGGAAAGGAACAGTGCCAGAGGCAGACACATCCTTCAGACCCCCTCCGTGGGACACCTGCAATGAGGCCTTACCCCCTATCAGCACAGTGAGCATGAAAACCAGTGGATTGACCCAAGGAGAGTGGAGTGCCTCCGTGACCCAACCACCTGTCTAGGTGCCTCTCAATCTAGTCTATTGAGAAATAAGCTGAAATATCAGAGCAGCTGACATTTTCGCCCTTTTGAGGGGAAAGCCCCTACCCAGTGATAAATCCTAAAGAAACTTAACCCTGAGGACTAGAATATGAGGAAGCTAGAACCTAGAAAGAGAGGAGAGGAATTCAACTCCTAGGAGATGTCACAGAGGGATGGGGAGAGTGGGCCATGCTGTCCTTGCTTTAGCACCAGAAGAATGCCAGAAGAAATCTGGAAAACGCAAAGAGCTCTCAGGGGATAGTGACCTCAAAGGAAACAAAATATACATTCGGTCACAAACCTTGGGATTTTCTAATCTGGAGTGTACAAGGCAAGACTTATCCTCATTCCCTGCATAAAGTCCTTGGAGATCTCCACTGAGCTTACTAACACCATTGGTTCAAGGGGCTTCCTTCAGGAAATGGGGTGTAGGGCCAACCAAAGAGCTCAGCAGATTAGAGCACCTGCAAGGAGGTGTAGGGGCTGACGATTCAATTCTCAGACCTGCCATGCCAGTCCCACCCCTGGGGCACACTGAGATGGCAATTGAAACTAGGCATGGTGGTACACACCTCTAATCCTAGCTCTTGGGAGGCTGTAAACAGATGGATTACTATAGGTCTATCTAGTAGTGAGATCCTGAATACCCTGTAGACCCTTCCCAAAATAGAGAGAGAGAGAGAGAGAGAGAGAGAGAGAGAGAGAGAGAGAGAGAGAGAGAGAAAGGAAAAAAATTGAAATGGAGTGTAGGTGCAGAAAGCTGGCAAGTTCTGCGACTGGGTGGGGGAAGAGAAATAGACACTGTGAAGAAGTCCAGACAAGAGGACGGCCATCCATTCCTCCCACCTTTCTATCACCCAAGTCTTCTGCGTAGTTCCCAGACCTGGATCGTGGATGGAGAACAGAGAAGCAGGTGTCTCACTAGTAGGATGTACAGCACTAACCCACGCCCTGGGGACTTCAGGGATGTAGAGTGCATGCAGGCTTACTTGCTAATGGACAGCAGTCACAGTGTGATTGGTCATTGTCCTGGGCAAGTATGCCTCCTTTTCAGCTGCAGCTCAAGCAAAGAGGTTGCCAAGCAGACTGTTGGCAACTTGTGACCCTAGGGTTAAAATGACTTGACACACATGTCTGTTAATCCTAATGGATTTAGACTGTGATGCCAAGTCCAAGGCCAGCGTGGGCAACTTAGATACACTCTGGCTCAAAATAAAAAGGGAAAAGAACTGAAGATGTAATTCAAGAGTAGAGTGCTTACCTGGCATGCATGAGGTTCTGGGGACAATTTGATCCCCAGTATAATAAAACACTACACATGGGTTATTCTTCCCTAAAAATTAGAACAAGGTGGCTTCGTCATTTTTTGCCTTCCTGTGGGTCCTTGTATTCTTCTTCTGCGCAACTGTTCCTCAATAACAGAACCAAAATGAATATTAAATTATGAGTACTCAAACATAGTGAAACAGACTGTTCGTGCTCAGTAACACTGTCTCACCACTCTTCAGAGGACCAATTTATTCCTGACTCTTTCACAGCTAAAATCTACCTAGGAACATAAATCTTCTCTGTAATGCAACTCAATGCCGAAACAACAGCAGCAGTTAATTACCAGGTCATTTTAGGTTAGATTCTTCTAAGAAAATAAATAGCCAGTTTAAAGACCAGCAGGAGAATGTTCTGTGAATACTCAGCTTCAATGTGATTCTTTATGAGAAATTATCACTGCCTGGGTAGCGGTAAGCAGGGAAATGAGGTCTCCCCTCAGCTCTGTATGGAAAGGAGGAACAGTGATGCAAAATGGGACTCGGGCAGCTTTCCCTTTGGAATGGACCTTCATCTTAGGTTTGCCTTGGCCTCAGGCTGGGCTTGATGAAGGAACCTTCTGTGCTTAAAATTCTGGTAAGAAGAGCCCTGGCAAAAAATGTGTGAGAGAGGAAAGCAGCGCATGTCAGGATGCCCCTCTGTGTGCCATGCGGTGTCATGGGCAAAGTTACAGGCAAACTTTTCCATAAAAGACCAGGTAGTAACAATTTTATATTTTGTGGACTCTGACACATATTTTTCTTTTTGTTGCTGTTTTTTATCCCACTTTAAAACTAAGAATGTCAATCTATTCTAGTGACTTAAGCAACACTTTGCCTACCAAACTGGTTCAAAACATTTTAAATTTGGAAACTCTCTTATCAGCAAAGAATAAATTGATATCATGAGTAAAAAGGGAAATTAACAGAAACTAAAATTCATTGAGCAACTACACATTGCCATGGCTACGAACTTTACACATGAGTGCACAGGGCTGCCATGGGCCTAAAGACTGTGCACTGTGCAAGGATGCCAGGCCAGAAGCAGATGAGGGCTGAAGCCTATCAACACTGAACACAGTCACAAGGCAGCCTGAGCCACAGCTGCACCCACCCAGAGGAACTCTCTTTCTGTTTATCACCGAGACCCCAGCGTAGCTGGAGCAGCCCTTCCAGTGTGTATCGCCAAAAGGAAGACCAGCCAAGAACAGTGAAAGGAGAGAGAACACAGTCCAAGCATGTGGAACTATAGAACAACAGGGTCGAGGCAAGGCCACTGCCAGCAAAACAGCACTGAGTCTCTGAAAATCTTAAGATAGAGAACAGAAATACAGACCAGTTTCATACATGATGTAAATTTGAATAGGCTTATATTCCCAAGGGATATAAAGGTGGGAAATAGGTAGTACTGTAAAAGAAGGCTTACATGAATTCCAACCAGCTCAGTAGACACACACTGACTGGGTGAATACTGCATAGGATCTCATTACAGGAAACCAGGAGGAGCTGTAGAACATCTCCCCAGATAATCTAATGTTCACATTGTGCTGTCCACAAAGACCAAGACAGGACCTGGAAGAAAACTGGAGGCACCCCAGTGTGACCACACTGCCAGGGCCCTGAGGCTGCACACCACAATTCTGAGCTCCCTCACCATGGACACTATCCCTCTCCACACACCAATGGACACCAGTGCCAAGAAGAACCATACAGCCTACGTCTTCTCCTGGGTTGACTTTCATCATGGTTGTCAAACTGAACCAAAGGCACCTCCCCACAGAGCCACACACCCTGAGTCCTTGATTGCATCTCCTGGTGGTGACAGAGCCAGGGAAGAGCCCCTCCACCCTCAGGAGGCAGCCGCTCTCCTACATCCTAGCCAATTGGTGAAAATCACCACTGCACTCTTCTCCACACAGGGCATCAGGTGAGGCTTTAGCTAAACTGTTAGCAATTAGATTTTTTTGTTTTTTTTTTTTGTTTTTGTTTTTTTTTTTTTTTAGAATTTTTTATTTTATTTATTTATGTTTTTCTTGTTTTATAACCTTTATTTGCTTATTCACTCATTTTTATGGCTGGCTCAGCCCGCGCCCTGACGGCAGGGCTGGCGCAGCATGTGGTGCCGGGGATTGAACCGCGGTCCCTGAAGCCGCCCAAGCTTTCCCAAGCAGGCGCTTTAGACCACTGAGCCATCCCACTG